>APFE031403699.1:40668-60823 GCA_000404065.3 Pinus taeda
GTGAGGAGATACACCAGCTAATGTGATCAGTGTCAAAGGATGGGGAAACCTACTCCAAAGGATGAGATGCCCATGCAAACTCAAGTGACCTTTGAGCCATTTGAGAAGTGGGGCATGGACTTTGTGGGTCTTATCAACCTTCCTTCAAAACAGAATCAATACATCATTGTGTGCACCAATTACCTCACAAAGTGGGCAGAAACAAAAGAAATCAAAGCAACAACAGAGGAAAAAGTAGTTGATTTTTTGAGAGAAAACATATTCTACAAGTTCGGGTATCCAAGAGAATTGGTCACAGATCAAGGCAATCAGTTCACTTCCAATTTGATTGAAGACTTGCTCACACATCATAAAATCAAGCACAGGACTTCCACCCCTTACCATCCACAAGCCAATGGGTAGGTGGAAGTCACTAACAGAACTTTGGAATGAATTTTGACCAAGGTAGTGAGAAGCAGCAGAAAAGATTGGGCAGACAGATTAGTTGAGGCCACCTGGGCCTACAACACAACATGGAAGACCACCACAAGGTTCACACCCTATGAACTGGTCTATGGGAAGAAGACTTTGTTGTCAATAGAATTTGAATTCAACACACTAAGGATGGTAGCTCAGTTGGACCTAGACCTCAGTGATGCATAGAAGGAAAGACTACTCAATCTCAATGGATTGGATGAACAAAGATTGCAAGCCCTTCTCCACAAAGAGGTAGTTTAGCTTCAAAGGAAGATATAGCATGACAAAAATACCAAGGAAAAGCAATTCCAAGAGGGAGATTGGGTGCTGCTCTATCATTCAAGGTATAAAAACTTCAAAGGCAAGCTAAGGACAAGATGGTTGGGACCCTACACTATGGAAAAATGCAATGACAATGGTCCAGTTTTGATCAGAACCATTGTTGAGGAAGCCATCCCCATGCTTGTCAATGGCATAGGTTGAAAATTTACAAGAAGCCCCTCTCCAAGCGAGATTTCATTGAAGATCTAAATAAGATAGTGATGGTAGTGGAGCATGTCTTAGCCTCCACTTCACCCACTCACTGAAGAAACAGAAAAAAGAAAAAATAATAAGGACTCAAGTGAAAACCTGCATGAGGTGCTTGAGTCCCATCATTGAGTTGAAAACCTCTTCTGAGGTGGCTCAGTGATGCCAAAAAAAAAAAGAGAGAGAATAAGATCCCTGGGTGAAAACCTCCCTTGGAGGCGCCCAAGGCAGTCAATTAGGGTGAAAACCTCGTTGAGTCGCCCTATTTGTTTTCAAGAGAGAGATAGAGAGAGAGAGAGAGAGAGAGAGAATAAAAGGGAAATTGAGTTTTAATGTGTATTACAGGTTGTAGGAGGACCACAGGGAGCAAGAGAAGGTGCTAAAGAGCCTGTTTCAACACTTCCACAATCTTCTCCGTCATTTTTGACCTTTCTTCCACGCCGCTGTGTTTTTTCCAGAAACTGTGTGTTCTACAGGAGGCCCTGTGTTTTCTATAAGAGGTTCCTGTAGGAATCACAGAGAGCCGGAAATTGTTGAAAAAAGTAGTTTGAGGGGCTGGGAAGCATTATGAAGAATATTTAAACCCTCCTATAGCTATCAACCCTCCTTTCCATCCATTCCACACCTGCATCACATCATCATCATCATCATTTTTTCCCCTTCCTATCACAGAAAAACACAAAAAACCAATTTTTAGAAAATAAAAACAAAAAAAAAATAAAGGAAGCAGAACCTCAAATCTTGCCTACAGCTTACCTAGTGCCTCTCCATCTCCATCAACATCTCTGGCATCATCCTCATAGCTTCCAGTACAGAAATAAGCTGAAATTTTAAATGGAGAAGCAGCTACAGGAGCTCCTGTAGGAATTCCTGTAGCAGATGATCCCATCAAAATCAAGCCACAACAGCAAAAGAAGTGCAATCATAGGATTGAAGGAGACATCTAAATCTTAGATCTAGCCAGAGGATACCTGCACAAGACAAACAACCACACATCAGAAAGTAGAGAGCATGCAGCAGTAAAAGGAGCCAAAATACTCCACAGCACATACATTCGACTCACAGGTAAGTGACTAATCCGCTCCTCTGTTGCATTTGTGTAATTGAAAAATATGCATAAGCAAATGAGATGGTTAGGGTTGAATGAGAAAAGATGGCTAGTTAACTTGGCCACCTTCACCCAGTTGACTGCACTCATCCAAAGATGTCACCATACGTGCGCATAGTCAACTCAGAGAAAGATCCCAAGGACAGGTAGTGGAGGGTTTGCAAACTCCGATGCAATGATGAGAGGTGATTGCAGGAAGAAACCATGATGACAAGGTAGGTGGGGACCAATGGTCCAAATATGACCAACGTGCCTATTTTCCAACTCACCCCATCACCGGAAATATCTAAAAGAAGGAATAAGTACTCCTCCTCGAAACACTCTCACCACCTTTTCTTTCATTCTATCCTCGTCCACTTAGCTGCAACAAGCTCCTTATCACCCTACAGCCTCAAAACCATCATTCTCCATCACTCTCATCCATCCTCCTGCTATCGGCATTCTACAAGAGAACTTACAGGTTCTACAAGAGCACCTACAGGCAGTTCTATAGGAGGGGCAGTGAGTTGTTTTCAAGGAGAAAACACGGGTTTTTTGCTCGATTTCTGGCTTGAGGAGGTAGGTTCCATGCATACCCACTTTGATTATTAATATATGCAAGGAATTATATCATTTTAAGGAGGAATTGAGTCCATAGAAGAAGAGGAATTACATAAAAAATTACTACATGTTTTCTTTAAAAAAACACAGTCTTCCTCTGTTTTCCTGTTTTCTTCAAAATTATTGTCTCCATCTCTACATTTGGTGTTCAAAAAGGGTATAAGCACAATGACAGGATAATTCATGAGGAAGGAGCCCACTAATTCAACCAGGCTCCATGAACATCCCCAAGTAGTAGCCATATTCACCAAGGAAAACTGGATGCCATTTTTTGAGAAATTCTGAGGGTTTGATGAGGAAGTTGCTCAGGAATTTGCCCTTTCTTTAGTGCCTCACTAAATAACCCATGTTACTGTTACTTTTAGAGGTCTTTCCATGGAACTAACCCTGGAATTTATCAGCAGGGTTACTACCCTTCCTCTTGGATTACCTTGGAGCAAAGATGAAAAACCAATTGGACAGGCTGCCAAGAAAAACTTCTTCCAAAACAATGAACATCCTATAGAAGATAAAAATGTCATTAGAAGGACAAGCATACCCTACCCTTGGGATGAGGTCAGTTTCCAAATCATCAAATATATTTCCTATGAAGGGAGGTATAGGATAGTCTATGGCTACCATTTTAGAATCCTTCATGAGCTGAGATATGGCATGGACCCTCCAACACCCAGAAACGCAGCATCCCCTATTTCCTCCTACAGTCCCTCATAGACTCCAGCATTAAGTTAAAGGCAGAGAGTCCAGATCAGTTGGCTCACCATGGGTTAATTAAAATTTTAGTGGAAGAAGCCCTCCATACATTCACAATCCCCATAGCATGGGAAATTTCCTGAAACATGACAGCAGAAGATGACATAAAGGCCTTCACCTATGATATCAGTCCTTCTGATAGTAAGGAGAAGGAGCAGCAAGGGGGAGAAGGGGAATAAACTGAGGAACAAGAAGGGAAGAAGGAAGAAAGCAAAACAGATAAGGAAGAAACCAAAATAGAGCAGGAAGAAACAAAACAAACAGAGATAGAGAAAAAGACATAAGGAGGAGAAAAAGGGGCAGAAAAGACAGAAGCGTCTCCTGAGACCCTAGAAAGAGAGGCAGCAGCTGCTCTCACTGCCCTCAGCACCCCAATTAAACCAAAACAAAAGAGGAAGAGGCAGACCTCAATGTATTTAAGGGCTAGGAAGAGCACAAGGATCAAAACAGGGAAACCCCAGCCTTCTTCGAAAGTGCCTATTGTTATTGAAGATTCACCCTCTACCTAAGGAAAGGAATCCCCTTCCAAGGCACCTATCACTTATGAAAGGGGGATTCCTAGATCTCCCACATGGAAGGAAAAGGTAGAACTACAGGACTCAAAAAAAGTTCTACAGGAGACCCTGTCAAGTCTACAGGAGACCGAAAAACTTGAAAAAGGGATAGAAGGACAGCCACAGGGGAAGGAGGAAGCAAAAGAGGCACAAGAACCTGACCCCTAGCCTAGTTTTGGCTCTTACTACAATCTTCTTGAAGGGGGAAGAATCATTCCACAAAAATTTGCAATCCCACTATTCTTTAAGTTGGAGAAAGAAAGAATAAGGACCCATAGGTGTATGCAAATAGCCAAATACAAGGGAGTTGAGGATATTGGCCATATGGAGAATCAACTCAGAGAAATGGGCAGAGAATTAAGTGCTGCCATACATAGAGAAGCAATCACAAGAACTCACCTTGAAATAGAAAATGAATTGCTAAGAAGACAACTGCAAGAGGAGACACCACTGGCATGCATGGCCAGCTGGTCCATGGAGGCACTGTAATGTAGAACACTAGCAAAATCCTATGTATTATACCTCAAGGACCAATGGCTACAGTTTCAGATAAAGACTTTGGCACAGAGAGGCACAATGCCTTTTCAAGATTACAGACAATTTATGGACCTGTGTGACCAAAGCTCATCAGAAGACAAGGCAAAAATAGCAGAATTCTATCTACATAACATGGTCGTCACAGACATGAATGTGTGGGACCCCAATGCTTGGCTAGGGGGCCTGCAACTAATGGCCATGGCATCATGGATGAATCATGAGGAGTTAAGGGCAGTAGAAATAAGAAAGTTGATGATAAAGGAGCAGAATGAGCCCTTAATGATTAGAGTTGAGCCATCAGATCTCATGGCTCTCATTAGCACACACCAGTTTCTTGAAAATAATCATCAAATTGCCCCTAGATATATAAATGATCAAGCACAAGCCATTTCACATTTTGAGGACATGGAAATGTTACTTGGGGGTGAATGTGTGCATGCTTGTATGAGGAGGTGGAACACCTTACCACACAGTTTGCAGATCAGGGAGTATCACTCCTCAACAAGGATGAAAGGGGCATTAAGGAGAGTGCCAATGTACAAGCGCTCCATGCAGAGCTTTAATGTCAATTGGATTGGCCTCAAATTGAGTCCCCCACTGCTGCTAGGCATGCTAAGAGGCAGAAAAGAGGAAGGAGAGCAACAACGGTGGGAAGAGGTAGATAGAAAGGTAGGATTCCATGACAAAGAAGAGGAGATCACATCAGAAGCATGGGATTTTAGGTAGGCCACCAGAGCCATCAAAGATGAGGAGATGGACTAAGTTTCTCAGAGGATGAGCAACACCTTCAGTAGGGGGGTGATGATGAGCACCATAAATGGGTAATTATATGGGCTCATTTTTGCCTCCTAACATATTTTAATCAACCATTCGCTTAGCTTATTGCATGTTTTTTTATTATATTTATGCTTATGGAGTGAGTTGGGTTAGTTATGATGCCATGAGGTCTAATATGTGTTTAATGTAGATTTTTGTTGAATTTTGAAGACAAAGTCAAAGATTAAATGGACAATTGGCAGCAATAATTCGAAGTGGACAAAGGAGAGGATTTATAGGAGGGAATCCCCCTCATTTATTACTCCCCACTTCGAATTCTCCTTCATGCAGCTCGGAGCACAAATATCCAAATCAATGCCCTAGGAGGCAGTTGAGCAAGTGGAGGATAACTTATGTTTATCTCGAGTTTTGGGAGCCAAGCCTCCCTAATTTTAAGGAAGTTGTTGGGAGCTTCAATTGTATAAGTAGATAGTCCTAGGGTCGAATTTTTGTTGCAATTTTTCTCTGTTCAACTTCAAGCTTACTTTTGGTGACAATTTCATGTAATCCTATTACTATTTTGATAATAAATATGAGATTCTTCTTGAGCTAGCACTGAGTTACCTCAGAGGGCTAAAGCTCTTGGGTTAGGGCTTAATCCAAGCAGCCAAGCTCCTCTTATTTGTATTTATATGTTTTGTTTTAGTTTATGGATTAGTTGTTGTTAGATGAATTTCTTTCTTGGTTAAGAATAGGTTGCTTTTGGTGATTTAGAAGGTTGTTTCCATTTATGTTTTCTATAGAAGGATAAACAGTGATATAAAGAAGATACAAGAGGCCAACAATAGTGCCTTGGCCTCCTTTCCTCCCTTTGGGACCATGAACAGAGGCCAAGACTCTCTTGCTACCAAAAAAACACAGATTTTCCTTCTCCATAGGATTTCTAGTGTTGTAGTTTCTTAGAAGGTTAATGCTTTTCTTTAGATCTCTTTCACCATGCTCATTTTTTCCTTTGCAATAATTCTTCTTCCATGCTTTCTCTCATTATAGCATTTTTCAGCATTTCTTTCCATAGCTCATACTTTAGATTAGCTTGATGCAAAATTCTATTTTTTATGTACTTAATTTCCTTGCTTGCTTGGTTTCATTGTTTGAATGTCAGATCTTTTGCAGTAGATATCTCCTCATAGCAGGTCAACCTATCAGCCATCACATTCTCTCCCTGATCTATGCCCTACAGGTCGCCCAAAGTTCACCTCAAATCTGCCTTAGTTTTCTGCATTTTTCCATAAGACTTCTTCCTCTCTCCCTACCATCTTTCCCTCTCCTAGTGATCTTTGATGAACCCTAGGTGCTCTAACACATCATCCCAGCCTTCATCTACCCTTTCCACCCACTCTCACACCTTTAAAACCTTCAAAATTTCTCTCAGCATCCTCTTGTAGACCTCCTATAGACCTCCTCTAGATCCCCTGTGTCCTCCTGTAGATTTTCTGTAGGCTTCCTTTTGAAGATTGATTGTAGGAAAAGCCTCCAGAAGGCCACCTGAGACCTCCTAGGACCCATCCACACCATCCTACATCCTCTCAAGTCCCAAAACTGCCCTCCATCGCCACCTATTTACTGCCACATTCACAAAAAAATAAATTACATGCATGAAAAATTCACATAAAAATCCAAAAAGATGTTATTTCCTCATTTCCTTCTAAAAATAGCTTAAGTAGATGCTGTTTACTTCCTTGAGTAGGTAATGGCATTCATTTCATGGTTTTTATATTTCTTTCTGCAAAAGTAGGATTAGTTGGTTAAGTAGGGTTTGCTAGGTTTACTTTACATTTCAATCTTTTTCCTTTCTACAGGTAGAGTAGCTTCTATAGAGTAAGATTTCATTTCTTTCATCACATATAGAGATTCTTCTGGAATCCATAGAAGTTGGCTTGAGCTCCTAATGATCTTGCGCCAACTGACCAAGTGATAGCCTGCAGTAAGAACTAGTACTTGTGCATATAACACCGTCACTTCCAAGTTTGTTACGAACTACCGGGTTGATAAGAGTAAAGTAGGCAGCCCAGGAGTTGCAGCATTATTGCTGCAATACTGGTGCTCACCAAGCACTATATACGTTAACTACAATTTTGTGGCAAAGGCTTTCAATGTTTTCCCCGGTGGTCCGTTGGTATGGCATAAAGTTTAGGAGGGGGAGGTTACGGGTTCAAACCCACCCTCTACCCATCCCATATACATTTTACCACTATATATAAAACACATTTCTCCATTCAAACTCAGACTTTGGACTTACCATTTGACATTTAAAATTGCGCCATATATATGTATGCGGTTTTTGGTATATAGTTTGGAAATTATATATGTGGATTTAAGATTTGTTATATCTTTTGTTTTATATATATATATATATATATATACTAAAATATATATATAATATATATATACTATATATATATATATATATAATATATATATATAATTAATATATATATATATATAATAAAATATATATAGTTAAAAAAAACTATATAATATATAATAATATTAAAATAAAAACAAATTCAAATTCCACCTTGGAGTCAATTAGGCAATTTCGCCTTCACACAACCAAAATGGTGAATCCGTAGGTGACACTTGTCACAACCCCACTGGGAAAAAACTAAAGAAGATTCCCCTTGTTGACTGAACTGTTGATTGGACTGTCATGTCATCATTCTATCCTATTCTGCAATTTTTTAAGCAACAACTCAAATTAAGAAAAACAATTTATAAACATAAATAATTGTATTTAATTAGAATAAAAAGTTAAAGAATCATTATTATTAGGACTAAGAATATAAAAAGAAAAATTCGAAAGAAATTTAACAAATTATTAAAACAATTAAATATTAGAAGTAAACGTATTAACAATAGACATAATAATAATAAGTTAAAATTAAAATTATTTAGATCGTTGGCTTCCCAACTTGAAAACTCACCTAACCATATTTATGGCTCCCACTCCTCTTCTTTGTAAATCAATCTTTATGATGAGTCTTGGTCTAGACTCGAAAGGTTGACAAATTAAAGATGAAGACTATGGAATATCCGAATTTAGTTTCCCAAAAACCACACCACATAAATCTACAGACCATTATTTTTTTAGTTGTTTAGGAAAACTAACAGTAGGAGTTCTCCTTCATCTAGACACTATTTTTAGTGAGAATTGCCTTGTGATCATCTTGACGAGACGGACGCATTCGTATAGTTTCCGAGCCAATCTGAGATCTTTTATTTTTGAGCTAAATACTAAGAACTTGATCATTCCAACTTCTTCCATTCTTCATCGGACACTGCCATTGGTTTAGTACCTGGATCTAATGAGATCCACTTATCTTTATCCACCAACAAATCCTCCATATTGAGTTTCCACAACTCAATACTCTAACCATTAAATTTCACGATCTTTATCTTTCCACTGCTCGCCATCTTCTTTCACCACAAGACTTGATCCCACAGATATCCCACTGAATAGGGTCTACCACGGGCTCAAGAAAAACCCCTCAGTAGCAAAGGCATCCCCTTGAAGCCAAAAGAACTCTAATACCAAATGTAGGTTTTAACCCCATAAAGAAATTACCTACATAAAAATTCTAAAAATAGAAAATAAACAATGGTGAGAGCATAACACGTAAAACAAATATACACAGATATTTTCCCCTAGATCCCAAAACTAGGACTACCAGATTGATTTTTCATTATGTTCATTTCAATGTTATAATATATATATATATATATATATATATATATATATATATATATATATATATATATATATATATATATGTCGAAGCATCCATAAACCCTAATCCATTACCCTGGATTAGAACATAATTGTAGTTCCCTTGACCGGATCTACAAAATATCATGGACCAAAAACCATCACGCCCAAAAACCATGTGCGAAATCCATGCACAAAACCATAGGTAGGTCCGCCCACATAATATAGGGTCCAAAAAAAATTTCCTCGGGGCACTGCCCCGGACCCCCTAGAGGGGGGCTATCGCCCCCCATTGCGCCCAACGCAACGAAGGGGGCACTCTACCCCCCATATTAACTACTAGGGCTAGTTGTGGAAAGAATATAACACAACCCAACAGTGTTAACCCGTCACTTTGTCTTGTAGACTATTCTACTTCCAACCTGTCATGTCATTCCGCTCGTGTGTTCCTTTCAAGCTATATACTATTACAGCCTTCTAATGGACACACTTCCTTTTCCCCTCTATGTGTTAGAACCCCCATGCATCTCACTTGATTCACTACAAGATCACACACTTTCTTCTAACAAAGTTATCATACTTAGCTTTGCGCGCTACTGCAGTGAAGGCACTACTCTACTACCCATTGTTGGGGCTCCTACTCCAAACAATCTGAGGTCTAGTTGGGACTTATTACCAGGGAGATCCCCTGACATGTTGGTAGGTCCAACACCTTCAACATTTCTGGTGCTAGAAGGAGGGTCAAATGACAAGCTAAGCCCTCAAAGTACCTTTTGAATCTCTGCACATCATTCATGACTTGCATTACAATCCCAACTCAGATGTGTTTTTCTCATTCACATGATTTCAAAGTGCCTGAGGATGTCATTAATGACTTGTCACAAATCAAGTAGAACAGTGAAGGTAAAGCAACCCTGTTAAGACACTGAGTTGCCTTCTTAGGCTTTTGTGAGAGGAATGAACTCCCCTCGGACAATGTTGCCTGTGGGTTGTTCGCTTACACGTTCGAAGGGCATGTTGAGAAATGGTTTCACATATTTCCAACAACCTCTATTCATTCGTTTGATCACATTATCTAAGTGTTAATCCATGATTTCTATCATAATGACCATAAATCACTCAATATTATTTTTTTTGAAATTACAAAAAGCACCTGATGAATGTATTGCGCAATTTTGGGACCGCTTTTGTAATCTCTCTTTTCAAATCCCTTAAGATGAAATTGGTTGGAAATTTTTCAAAGAAAGGTTTCAGTCTCTTCTTCATGTATCTAAAAAATCCACATGAGTTGGAATCATTTGAACCCCTCCCATCATACCTTAGCGTTAGAGCTTCCAAATCTAAGATGAACAAGGTTGCTGTCATACGTGACCCTCCAACATATTCTCATCAAACAGTTCTAGTTCCACAGGACGAGATGGGATAAGTTGTGAACCCATCTGTTGTACTATCGCCTTCTCTCACCCCACCTACCTTGAACATCTTCATAGATTTGGAGTACAACCATGATGGTTGTCACGAGGTATTGTTTTCTCAACCTGTGTCCTCTGGTTCCTTTGACCCTTCGGATTGTAATGTGTTGTGTTCATCCGTTCTGAACTCCACATATGTTGTTCACGAGCATTAAATTGTCAACGGATTTGGTACTGAGAAGCCAACCTGCACTATCATTCTTGATAGTATGTGTGGGAATCTGAAGAAGAAGTTGCGGTGAAGGAAGACCTCCTTTCATCCGCACCTCATCCACTTTTTCCTGAAATTTTTGGTGATTCTTCCATTTATGATTTTTCTTGTGAAACTTCATTCACGAATGTTTCTACTTCTGATCATTCAGAGGACACAGAGGATTTCAATCCATCATTTGATTATGAAGAGGACTAGTATTTTTTTCCAATCCACCCAATATGTCATCTTTTCTTTCTGGAAATTTAGAGAGTGAAATTTTTTGTTTCTCATCAACCCCTTTGTATGATTCATCAAATTATGAGGATGTCGATGTACATCTTGAATTTTTTATTGTGGTTGTCTTGATCTCTTCACTCCTTCATTCGATCATGATTTTGATTCACACGTTGTTGATATTTCTAAGCCACTAGTCTTTGATGAAACATTTGTTGATGAAGTGGAAACCCCTCAAGCTATCGAGACATTTCAACCCAAGCTGACGGTTATGTCAGGTTCTCACAGTCTTAAGGTCAATTCCACTACTGATAATAAATTTGTTGAAATATCCCAGGCTCCTCATCACTCTCTTGTGCACATTGAAAATCAATCGTATCCACATATTTCACATCCTCCACCAGAATCTCACAATTTTATCGCTCGTGCATTGGAGGAGTAATGCGTAGCAAGTCATGTTGCTAAGCAAAATTTTTCTTCCTTCTTCATGTTTTCTTGTCTTTCAAGATCAAAAGAGTGTGCATGTTTTTCATCTACGCACAGTGTGATGCAACACCATGGTACGTCCGTAGATTGTCTATCTTGTGCTTTTACTCTTTTATTTTCTATGGACACATTTAAACTTCGAGCATGTTGTTTTTCATTTTTTTATCTTTCTTGCTTGCTGGTTTTCCTGATGTATTTCTTGTTAACCATGCCTTCACCTACATGGGCCAACCAATGCGTCGATGGCTGCATTGGAAATATCACTTCATGTGAGAAGGACCATGCATTGTTTGGCTTAGGAGTAGGAGTAGTGTTTGCTTTCGTGTTTTGCTTCACTTACTTGTTTTTCTTTCATTTTACTTGTATCCTTTTTTTTCTTGTTTGTTTTCCTATTATGCACTCGTAGGATTAGTTTCTCATGAAACCGTGTTTGGCTCTTGAGACAAGCAAGGTGAAATACAAGAGGACTTGTACAACTATCAACATTTGGTTTTCTATTTATCCCATCTCTTATGAAGATCTTGCGTTCTTTCAGTCGATGATACCCTGATGGAAAATACGTTTTGTTTAGAGTGAATCCTGGTGAAAACACAACGCTTGCACTTTTAACTAGTACTTCCTACTCTAATCGGTTTTCTATTTTCAGTTAACCCTTGTTGACTCAGTCAAGTAGAGTAAGGTGAGGGGGAAACCTTAACAAGTATGTCAAAAGGTATATATAACAACCTTCTCTAAAGGGACAACCTATTTTTCTCTGAATAAGTTGAGATCCATCTTCCTCCTCATGAAATAAATAAGTGCCTATGCATAGTTCTTTGAAAAATGAAAAAAAAAAAAAAAGAGAAAGGCTTCCTGCGTAGAGAGGTGAAGCAAGTAACTCCACTAGGGTATTGTCCAGGCTTGTTGGCAGTGGAGTGATGCTTGTGTTCCTGAAGTGACTTTGTCGAGGTACTGTCTAGGCCTGCTCATAGTGAAGCAACACCAGAGATGAAACTAAAACTCTGGGAATGTATATTACTTGTACATCAATATACCCCTCATCCCCAATTGAAACAACTCAGTTGACTTGGCTTGGTATGTGTGTTTACCGATCAACAGAATGGTAAGGACTATATCTTTAACTCAAGCTAGTGAAGGAACCATGATGATCAAAGAATCGAACAATGCTTCCAGAAAAGTTAGACTCACTTTACATGAGACAAGGTCCATACAAAGAGTTGGAGTTCTACAGTGTGTCGCCAATGTTGTAGCGGCTACAACCACCCTCCAAAATTTTTCCTTCGCTTCGTTTTGGAGCCTCTCTACTAAATTCCTAACAACTTAACTTACACTGCCGAGGTACTTATGCTTTCATTTTACTTTTAGCTTTTTCTTTACAGCTTGTGTTTGCTTTCTTGCTTTGTTGTCTAACCAAAATATGAGCTCTAGCTTGGTTGCATTCGGTTCTAGTAATGCCTTTATTATCTGCATAATCCTAGAGGGCAACTAGCCTTGCTCTCGAGAAATGCGCAGTTCAAGCCAACAATGACCTTTGACTCTAGAATTTCACAGACCCAACTGGCAGTCTGTCTCTAGCTAGGAAACAGTGCAGAGCATGAGAGGTAATCAAAGACACTCAACTCCAGAATTGCGCAAATCCAGTTGAAAGCCTGCCTTCAACAGGGAAATTGTGCTAAACTTGAGAGGTAGCCCAGAGCCACACAACAGAGAAATTACGCAGAACCTACTGTGCTTAGAAATTGCTCAGTGCATGAACCAGAGAGTTTCCTAGTCCTTCCCAGAATTGCACAATACTTCCAAGCAGTGCATTGCAGTTTTCCCGAAAAGAAAGAAGCTAAGAGGAAAAGCATCCCTAGAAAGTAGGGATCTCTTATTAGTTTCTCGAAGGTTATGTTCGAAATAATACTGAGAGGGGGGTGAATCAGTATTATCATATCAATAATTTTATTTCCCAAATAAATTTATATACTCTAATTCAGTGAAGTGAACTGGCGTGTACACGCAACTGTGATTAAAGAAACCAATGTATATCCAGAGAACTTGTGATTTAGACAATTTATCATGTGTTGATCTTAAACCAGTACATCAGTAACTTATTAGACAGTGCAATAAAAGCAGAATAAAGCATCACACATAAGCAACACACCTTAACACCAAGATTTAAGGTTGAAACCCAATGTGGGTAAAAACCACATGTTGTTGTCTTCTATGTCTTCTTTTAATAATAAGAAAATCTGTTTACAATCTTGTACTGGTGTAGACTCATACCAGTACGCAGGCACCCACCTGCAAAAGGCTACAACCTTCTCTTATTTTCCAGTTGTAACCTCTAAAATCATGCATTAGAGTGTATACACTACCTTGTTGAACCCAAACTGTGGGTATACACTACTTCCATTAATCAAACCTGCGTATACCTTCAAAACTACAGCAAACATTAACTTTTGAATCAAGTTTGTACTAACCAGCAATATATTGAATATCTACTGTCAACTTATATAAATTTACACAGGCAGGGACAAAGATCACTTCTTCTCACTTGTACAATCAATAAATCAAATGCCAGCCTCGTGCATTCAATTTTACATTCATATCTAAGAAGACTTCATTAATAGACAGCAGTAAAACAACAAAATTTGATCAAATAAATCAGTCAGATCAGAAAAAGAAGCTTTTCTTTTGTATACGCTACTTGAAAGAACAGAACTTGCGTGTATATGCTCTTTGGCTGAGATGAACCTACATACAGATCTGCAAATATTGACTCAAAATTTTGTTGCAATTCCAGACTTTAGACAAACCCAGATCATGATAGATAACAACTAAAACAAGCACAAAAAATCAAATCTAGTCTCAACCAATATCATATCATTCAAGAATAAGTCATTTCAGGTCTCATGATCCTGATCCAAAATTGAACTCAAGGTGCACATGAATATTTCAGATCTAGTCCAAACATAACCCTGCAACATAAAATATACTTCATATAGAAGTATTCCTTAGAGTCTTATTACTTACACACATGGCCTTATGATCTTCTCCTCTTTATATAGCTTTAGGCCCTTTGTCAGTACCTTGGACCAAAACCACTTAGGACCAATACCTTGGACCAAATACCTAGGGTTAATACCACAGACCAAATATCTTGGACCAAAACCTTGATTTTCCATCCCATACGCACTTTTCCTTCTGTGAAAGTGCGTGTATACGTATACACTCTTTTTGATCTATGTTCCTGTGTGTATACGCTACTTTGACAAGGTGAACTAGCGTATACCTCTCTTTCTTCAACCTCTAGAGTCTGATATGTAATCCTTTGTTGTTAACTTGTTGCACTGTGAACTATTATCTGTGTGAGTTTCCATCAAGGACAACACCTGTATCATAATTCCAACAATCTCCCCCTTTGGACTTGATGGCAACAACAACACCAGGACACTCTCCCCCTTTGACATCAAGGGCAAAGGGTGGACCAAGATATTCTCCCCTTTTGATATACGTTATGTTGTCCATGCTCCCCCTGAGTACATGTTGAATTCTCTGATTAAGCTCCCCCTTTGTACATGCTGAGATGCACTAAAACATCCATGAGAGGTCCATGCTCCCCCTAAGCATATGCAGAGTCTGCAAAAAAATGTTTTTCAAAAGAATAACATGACTCTATAACTCGACTAAGAGAGTATGACCTTCCTATCACCAATGACTCATACATACATCAATCTCCCAATCAAGTGGGGATACACCAAATTTGACTCATCCACCCAACCAAGTGGGGATATACCAATTGTTTATACATGATATAGATACAATAAATATTACATCATCCATCCCATGCAAAGTGGAGATACAAATTACATCATTTATCCAATAGGACTCATTCAAATGTATGAGAAGTCATATCACACCCTAGACTTTTCCATGACTTAAGAAACAAATGGTATGAATATCTGAAGCCATAGCTGGACTCAGCAACCATAATGCCAACAATGAAAAATGTGAGTGAAGGCTAATGCTCCCCCTGAACCTGTGCTAACTATGCATTGTTAACAAGTCATTTAATCAAGGCATCTTTGTTAGTTAGATAAAAATTAATGAACAAAGCATATCATTAGAATGTAATAATCAACATCAGACAGAGCACCCATATCAAAGTTTGACCCACTGTTTTTCAAGTCAGAAAAACATATATGCTTCTCCATCCACCGAAACCTGCGTGTATACACGACTATACTTCATGAAACATGCGTATAATAACCTTCTTCTGAAAAACTGGATGTTAACAGCAGGATGATGTAGCAACTAATCCCATCTTTTGTCTGAGATATTAAAATGTTTCTCTAAGTATAGGTTTAGTGAATATATCAGCAACCTATTCTTTGGAGGGAACATACTCCAATTTGACCTTTTGTTCAAGCACTTGTTCTCGTAGAAAATGGTACTTGATGGGTATGTGCTTGGTCTTGGAGTGCATGACTAGATTCTTTGAAATACTGATGGCACTTGTATTATCACATAGAATGGAGATGGATGGAGTACATGTGATATGAATGTCTTGCAAAGTTTACATCATCAAAAGTATTTGTGTGCAACAAGATGCAGTAGCCACATATTTTTCTTCAGTTGTTGATAACGCAATTGAAATTTGTTTCTTGTTGAACCAAGGCACTAACCTGGAACCCATATAGAATGCACCACCACTGGTTCTTTTTCTATCATCAACACTTCCTATCCAATCTGCATTTGTATATGCATGAAGAGTAAGATCTGCATCTTTAGGATACCATAGTCCAAAGTCCTAAGTTCCTTGAAGATATTTGAAAAATATTTTGACTACTTGAAGGTGAGATTCCTTTGGATTTGCTTGGAATCTTCCAACTATTCCTACTGCATGCATGATGTCAGGTTGGATACCTGTTAGATAAAGAAGATTGTCAATCATGGATCTGTAAGTTGGTTGATGTACTGCTGCTAATTCATCATTTGAGCTAAGACTGCATCCTGTTACCATTGGGGTACATACAGGTTTAGAATCTTCCATTCCGTACCTTTTCAAGATCTGTTTGAGGTATTTGGTTTGTGAAAGAAAAATACCATCTTTAGTTTGTTGAACTTGTAGACCAAGAAAATAGGTAAGTTCACCAAGCAAGGACATTTCAAATTCTTGTTGCATTACTAAAGCAAAATTCTGACTCATGGATTCTTCATTGCTACCAAAAATGATATCATCAACATAAACAATAATAATTAGCAATTTATCAATTTCAATCTTTGTATATAGATTGCTATTTACAGAAGCTTTTGTAAAACCTTGTTGGTGCAGATATTTTTCAAGGTGGTAATACCAAGCCCTTAGAGCCTGTTTCAAACCATCGAGATCCTTTTTGAGTCTGCATACAAGTTTTTCATCATTTCCAAGAATGAATCCTTCTGGTTGTTCAATATAAACTTCTTCTAAATCTCCATTAAGGAAGGTTGATTTTACATCCATTTGGTATACTTTGAATTTCTAAAAGCTGGAAAGAGAAAGAAACATCATTATGGCTTCAAGTCTGGCAACAGGTGCAAAAGCTTCTTCAAAATATATACCTTATTGTTGAGCACTCCCTTTACAAACAAGTTTGGCCTTGTTTCTAATGACTTTTCCATTTTCATTCAGCTTGTTCTTGAATATCCATTTAGTTCCTATAATATTTTTATCATGAGGTATAGGAACTAATTCCCAAGTATCATTCTTTTCAATTTGCTCAAGTTCTTCATCCATGGCCTTGACCCAACATTCATCTTTGCATGCTTCATTTACATTTTGAGGTTTGGTGGAGGATAGTAGATCTAGATAGCTTGAGGTCCCTATGATAGTTCTTCTTGTCTGTACACCTGCCTCCTTTTCCCCTAAAATTTGAGTTTCTTGATGATTTTTCTGAACATACCTGGACGGAGTCTTTTCTTCTACCATTATATCTTCTTCTGGTGCTTCATTGGTTTCTTCTTCAATATAATTTTGATTTGATGTGGGAAAGTAATCCCCATCTTCCTCATTGTCATAATTTTCTGTTGATTTTATCTGTTTTGGATTTTTGCATGTTTCATCCACTACAACATCAATGCTTTCAAAAATTTTCCCAAGTCTTTTATTATAACATTTATATCCTTTACTTCTAGAAGAATAACCAAGAAGAATACCTTCATCTGCTCTAGGTTCAAACTTACCAAGTTTCTCATCAGTGCTTTTGATAAAAAATTTGGTTCCAAAAACTTTAAAGTATTTTATAGTAGGAATCTTACCATACCAAAGTTCATGTGGAGTTTGAGTGCTATTTACCCGAACATTTGCTTTGTTGAGAATACTTATGGTAGTGAATGCAGCTTCACCCCAGAAGGTTGTAGGAGTTCCAGATTCATCTAGAATAGCTCAAGCCATTTGTTGAACTATTATGTTCATCCTTTATACCACACCATTTTGCTGAGGAGTTCTTGCGGTGGAGAATTGCCTTTTTATTTCATGTTGTTCACAAAATTCAAAGAATTCATCTGATATAAATTCCCCTCCTCAATCAGATCTAAGGCATTTGATTTTTTGATCTAATTCATTTTCAACCAAAGCTTTGAAGGCTTAGAACTTTTCAAATGCTTCATCTTTATGCTTTAGAAGACCTATCCAACACATTCTGGAAAAATCATCAATGAACAAAATAAAGTATTCTTCTCCACAAAATGACTTTTTCCTTGTTGGTCCAAATAAATCAGTATGGACAAGTTCAAGAGGCTTACTAGATAACCCTTCTTTTTCCATGAAGTGAACTCTGGTTTTCTTACCGATTTTACATGGTTTGCATATTGTATTTTCTGGGATGTTGATATCTGGAAGATCACGAACAGCGTTGAGTCTGCATGTTTTTCTTATTTGAGAAAATATTAGATGTCCTAATCTTCTATGCCACAACCAGTTTTCATCATTTTTGCTTAGATAGCACTGTTATTTTCCTCCTTTGAGTATGTATAAGTTGTTTGAAGTTCTTGTACCTTTGATCACGGTCTCTTCTGTATCAAGCTCATGAACAACACATCCATTTGATCGAAACACCACTTCATTTCCTTAATCACACATTTGACTGACACTCAACAGGTTATTCTTTAAACCATCTACATACATAACATTTCCAACCTTAACCTTTTCTTTCAAGAAAACATAACCTTTACCTTTTATGACAGCTGGAGTGTCATTTCCAAATGAGACATTCTTTTCCTTTTCTAAGGCATTATATCAATGAAGTTTCTCTTTGTCACCTGTCATGTGTTTGGAGCATCCATTGTCGATGTACCATTGATTTTCTTGTCCTTCTGCATACAAGGATATACCACATATTTATGTTTGAGATTCTTTCCTTCTCCATATCTTGGGATTTAATGGCGTTTTCTCCTTTTGAGGTGTTTGCCGAAATTTTCTCCTGTATTCAGATTCTTCATGACCAAAGTTGTTACAAATTGAGCATTCTATTTCATTTTCAAGAGAAGAAAAGTTATTATAGGGACTTCTCTTGATCCCTACTATATTCCTTTGATTTCATGCTTCTCTAGTCATGATGGTTTTGTAAGAAACACATTGAGCAGATTTGTGCCCAAAATTATGACATGAAAAACATTTCCCATTAAAGAAGTTTCTGCGACTATCGAATCTATTTACTTGTTTATTTTAGTTTCTATTAATATTCATCTTGTTGGCATTATGGATAAAGTGTTGTCCTTGATGGCAACTCTTACAGGTGATGGAGCACTTTACATCAGGTCAGTAGCAGAGTTTGATGATCAGCTTTCAAATATTGGAGAAAGTAATGGGTACGCAGGTACTCAGTACAAAAGGCGCGTACACGCAGGTATTCCATACAAAAAGTGCATACATACCCGCAGGTCACCCGTTCAGAAGGTGCGTACCCCCATTGCACACTCTTCAAGGCAGTGAAGCGCGCACACGTGGGGTTTCTTATGTTTAACCCTTGCTATTTAGCCGACGGTATTGTATTATTACGGTTTTGGCCCGTGGTACTGGTCCATGATTTGAGGAAGAGCTTGGCTATATAAAGCAAAGGAGATCATTTGGCTTGTGTATCTTTTGAAAATTGAATATCTTAAGATCTGAAATATTGGGTTCTCGGTTTAAAATCTTGATCTATAGAAGAGAAATTGAAAGCGAATCTATGATGGGTGATCTCTCGAGCGCAAAAACAGATCTGAGCATCTGACTGTATTTCGGCCCTAATCAGAGGTACGCAGGTGATTAACGGTGTGAGTGCGTGGGTACGCAGAGGCAACGAAGGGGCACTGCGTGGGTATGCAGAGGCGACGAAGGCGCAGTACATGGGTACGCAGAGCGACAGAGGTTCAAGTGCGTATGCACAAAAACAGTACACGGAGTGATAGTGTCTTTAGGTGCGTGGCTTCAGTGAAGTACGCGGCGCGATAGTGTATCTGGATGCGTACCTTCAGCAACAGTACGCAGCGCGATTGAAGAACAAGTGCGTAGGCACGCTGTGCAACAGAACGCTGTCTACGGGTATACGCAGGGGCGCAGAAGGTGAAGTGCGTGGGGACGCAGGCCAGTGAAAGGAAAACTGCGTATCTGTCTTAAGATCTTCTCTTGACTGGATTTTTCTGTTGAAAAGGTGTTCTGGGTTTAGTTCTGTTATTGTTGATCTGGTTACTGCAGCTGACTGTGTAATT
>APFE031403713.1:0-72804 GCA_000404065.3 Pinus taeda
TGTAAGGCCTGATGTTTGGAGGAACACTTCCTGGAATCAAATGAATAACATGATCATGATCACAAATAGGTGGGAGACATTTGGGAGTCTTAAATACCTTGGAATTATTGTCCAAGGCTTTTTGAAGATCTGGTGAAATAGATGATTTCTATACGAGAACCTCTAATGAACATAATTGTGAAATTATGCCTCGTTGTTCTTTCTTTAGAAGCTTTGTCATTCCATTAGAGCTAATGATCTTTCCTGGTTTCCCTGTGATACCTCTTAATTCAACTTCCTTTCCTCTAAAGAAAATTTCATGAAAAGTTCTTGAAAATTAAAAGCTATTGTACCCAAGGATTGTAGCCATTGGATTCCTAGTACAACATCAACACCACCCATTGGAATGGAAAGCATTGGGCTATTCAATACATATTCTCCCATGGATAGCTTGATATTATGGCACTTTCCAAAGAAATTTATGGTTCCTCCACTTGGAACCATCACTTGACACTCTAGGGATGGATATAGGAAGCAATTCAATTCCTTGGCTATCTTATAATGAATAAAATTATGTGTACTGGCCGAATCAATCAACACTATTACCTTTTTCTTCTTGATATGTCCTTCTATCTTGATAGTTTGAGGAGCGGTAATTCTGACCAATGCATTACAAGATATGGTCGGATTCATTTCTTCTTTCTCTAGGGTTTGTTCCTGGTGTATATCCTCTTTTTTTGACGTTTCTTGTTCCTTTTCTTCCTCCTTTTCACAATCTATGTAAAATAATTTCTTCTCAACACACTTATGACCTTTCGTGTATTTTCTATCACAACTGTAACAAAGCCCTTTTACTCTTTTTTCTTCCAATTGTTGGGGTGTCAACCTTGTAGGTTGTGGAAGGCTAGGGGAAACAACACTTCCATCCTTATAGTTGTGAGTGGTAGGCTTCCTTGTTTCCATAATTTTTGTTTCCACTTTTCTTACCAACCTGAATGTCTTCTCCGATGAGTCAGGTTCCCAAAGACGAACCTCATGTTGGATGTTATCCTTTAAATTCCCTATGTACACATCAATCCTAAGCTCCTCTGAAATATGTTTTACCCTTATATTCAATTTTTGGAAGTCCTCAATGTGCTCCATCATTTAACCCTTTTGTTTGAGATTTATCAATTGGCTAGAAAAAGTGTTGCTTTTTGTATCCTCATAATGTGTTATCATTTCTTCCATAAAAATTGCCCAAGTGACAATTTGTTTACGAGAGCAAAGCCATCGTTACCATACAAACTGATTTGGTTCCAGATATAAAGTTGAAATGCATACCTTTTGTGTGTTTTGCACATTATGGAGATTGAAATATTTCTCCATCTGCAGTATCCATGTTACAGGATCCTTGCCATCAAACTTCCTCATATTGATCTTTGGAACATGGTGGGTCTTCAATCCAATGGGTCTTCAATCCAACGTTAGAGTCTATGAAATGATGATTAAAATTTCTTTTGTTCTCATCATGAGTTTTCTCTACTACCCTTTCACCATTACTAAGCATTTCTTGTAGCAACTTAGTCAAATCTATCTTCAAATCTTCCATGTCACCTTTTAGTTTTTCTTCTATACCATCCATCTTAGCATCCATGCCATTCATCTTAGCTTCCATGCCATCCATCTTAGCTCCCATTCCATCCATATTAACTTACACGCCATACATATTAGCTTCCACACCATTCATCTTAGCTTCCACACCTTTCTTTAAACCATCAAACTTAGCTTTTGTTACCTTTTGTGAGAGTGAAATTTGTTGCACTTGGTCTCATAATTTTGATATATCATGTTGCATTTCTTCCTCTTCTTCATGAGTCATTCTAGATATTTCAGGTTGCTTACTACGTGTTTCCATTTTCTTTCTTCGAGGCATCAATTAATGATAATTATGCTTCACTATACCCTTTGAACTTCAAATTAATTTTTGAACCCAAACTTATGAAAAAATTTAAAAAGACTACACACCTTTTTTTCACTTTGTAGAAGCTAACTATTGAATCTGTTGTATCTTTGTAATTGCAGATCTTTAAGGTCTAAAATTGCTTCCTATAGTAGCCCTCTGAGTCCTCTTTCCAATGCCACCAGTCTGATCAAAATTGGATTCTCCATGAAAGAGTTATGCCCAATCTCCCAAGATGGCTTAATTATTTAATTTTTCAGTAAAACAAACTTGTATGACGTGCCACGTGTGACTGTTTCGACTTTCAAATATGAAAAATATACACATAAAACTAAAGTCTGTTCTCTTTCTATAACTTCTTATGAAATTTCAATCTGATGCTCAGAGAGAAAGTTATAATGATTTTCCCAAGGTCGCCTATTTGGAATTTAATTTGGGAGTATGCAAAACCCCTAAATTCCTCAAATCATATCTCCAAAAATATAGTGATACAAGATCTGAAGTTTGGACCCCGAGGTTCACAATGATTTTGGCTCAAATGGGTTTTTTCTTGAGCTTCCGAAAGATCGCAGAAAAAAAGTTATAGCAAAAATTCCACGATGACCTATTTGGAGCAGCGAAACCCTAGAATCCAAAGCTCTGATACCAAATGTTATGAAACTAGCTTACAAAAAGATAAAAAAGAAAGATCAACGCCTTAGAAATCAGCCTCTTTGAGGGGGAAACCTCCTTTACATTACACAAATGAATAATTCTTGGATGATACAAATGACAAAACATCCTTTCTATATATAGGAGTCCAAGGGGTCACAATATAATCAAAGCCGACATAACAATAATAATACAGGGACACAACAATAACAATAGTGGGATTATATGGGGCACAATAATAACATTATGGGGGGACAATAGGGGCACAACAATAACAATAAGTGCTACAATGACAATAATAATGGTGGAATCACTAGTATTATAGGGACCTAACACCCGTCTAGTTCGAGAGTTGAACCATGCTTTGATACCACTCTGTAACACCATCCTCCCACATCCACTGAAGTAACCGTGCCAACCAGGGTAAAAATGAGATGAGAGGCTAATCTGATCAGATTTGACTTCCTATGTGACCTTAAAGAAGTGGAATCGACGGAAACATCACAAACAGTCATCCAACATCACCAACATAACCCTTAAGAGACAAGTCAACCACTCAGACAACCTATCCTTTGGTCCCACTGTTGTTTTGGATCTCTTAGGCCATAGTTTCTCTCATGCTGTGGGAAAGGGAGAGACCGACAACCCAAAGTCGCTCTCATAAGCTTGTCTTCCAGCAACCAGATACCAAAGTTGCTAGTTCTGTGTCAACGACCCCGAGATTTAAGCCACTTTTTCAGGCCCAGAGCCCAGGCCATTCCCCAGAATGAAGTGGTAGCATGAAATCAGTAAAATTACAGAGAAAAAATGATGCAAAAGTAATAAGTTGATCAAGGCCTTAACCAGAACCCTACTAGCCATGACAGGCATTTCGTCAAACATATCATTAACATGTAACCTACAGGTGTAAATAATAGAATTAAATGTAGGGATCTCATACTTATCTGAGAATCGCCATAAACCATTGTTTCCTCATGTCAATTGTTGCCTTATAATCTATTACATCATAGACACATTATCCATTCATATACAAGTAAAAACATGGTGAGAGCCATACATAGATGCTATCACAAAATATACATATAACCAACATAATAGGAACAAAAATACCATAAACATATCTGCCATCAAAATCCATATATACATCAGTACATTTATACATGAAAATCAAGAGAATGAATTTCTCATTGATGAATGCAGTATTCCAACTAGATATGGGACTACCATGTTCCACCCGACCATAGATTGGCTGATCCAAGTCTCTCTTCAGCCAATCACCCCCGTGCCATATTCCAAGCATGAATGTGGGACTCAACCAAAGGATCCAACTAGGGCATACCGAGGCTAAACGACCTCACCCTCATTAACAGAAACCAGGATTTACCGTAATCCATCCTGTATCACTAGGCCAACACAATAAATACATCATAACAAGATTTACCGTGATCTCCACTCGATCACTAGGCCAAAAGAGCATGGGTGCCACCAGATTTCTCCACCTACACCGTGAGGAATTTTCCTGCCTCCTAGTCTCTTAGGCTTTACCACAATACAAACCCAGATCACTAGGCCCTAAACCGAGACTCATTCTCTAGTATTTACCACATATTCCAACCCGGTATTACTAGGCTCAATGGAGAGCAAACCACCTCTTTGCTTTACCGTATATCCTACCATTCACCGGCCAAGGATTCCTAGGCCCACCGAGGCAACACAATCCTGGTTTTACCACAACCCACAGTCTGGCTTAAGGGTCACTAGGCTAATGGATTTATCATGATCCACAGTTGGGTTCAAGGAATACTAGGCCATGTGCTCTATCATTCATAGATCCACCTCATTCAGCTTTGAATCCATACGACAAACCAACTCAACTAAAACATGAGAACCTCATCACGCCATGGGTATCCAGAAATGGCAAGGCTAGGATGAAAAACATTGTTACACCTAGAAAAAACCATGCCATGATAGAAAATAACCACATGGAATGCCATGCATACAAAATAGAGCAAGGAAAATACACATGCAAGTTGATACTTGCAATGAAACCTGTTGTAGCTGCTTGATCCTGCCTTTCCTTACTTGATCTTTACTTCATCTTGCCTTATTTTGTTTTCTTGCTCCAATGCCAATGTGCTCTAAGAAAAACTCTAAGTGTCCAAGAGTATAAGAGTGAGAGAGAATAATGAGAGAGCTCCAAAGCTAAACTGACCAAAGGTTGAACTAACAAAAGCCATGAATTGGTCCTCAGAAGCCTTTTTATCAATGCAACCTCTATTTTCTTCATTTTCCATTATTTTCCTTCATTTTCCTCCTCACATGCAACCTGTGACCTTTCACCTTACTTTTCCATTATTTTCATAAATAAATGTGCCAAGAATGCCATTTTTCCTTTCCAAAGGCTTGTCCATTGCCTTTGCCAATTTCCTTAGCCATAAAAAACCAAATGAACACCTCCTAGGATGTCTTGCCCAATGTTCAACTTGGAATAAGTGTCCCATCGACTGTGGTTATTGCTTTGAACTTTTATTACATGGAATTTTCACTAGGGCTTTTACATCTGAATCCAGTGCTTCAAATGTCAAATTGGTCCTCTTGAAATGAGGAATCTAGTCCAATGATTGGAATTTTCCTATGGGCCGCCAAATCAACATTTTAACCTTAGATTTTCAACCTCTTTCTCAGTAACAAAGTGAGCATGAGAATCATAGTAGTCATGTGTAACTTCAAGAATCTAGTAGTTCCTACTCGTAAGACGTCAACTAGTTCTAATTTTTAGAATTATTTTAATTTTTTGCATGCACCTTTTCGTACTGTAATTTTCTACCAACCTTGTCATAATGGTTTTTATGCATGGTCAGTGATTATTATTTAAAAACGATTGAATCTTTAGCAACTAACTCTTCAACTGACTTCTGACTCTCAAACAAATGCGATGCTACCTATTTTTGGATAATAGTATTATTCACTTCCATATTCATGGATCCTTCTACTTGTTGTGACCCTCTTTTACTCAAACTATTATTTTTGGAAGAAGTAACAATATGGGACCTTTCCAAGTTGACACAAGGGGGTGGTTCATCTCCATCATCTCCACCTATTCATTGTTCATTATTCTCTCCTCAGATTGTAATTTTTTCATGTCTTTTGTGGACCAAGGAGGAAATCTCACGATTCTCTGGGGTTTAAGCGGGTTGTACACAAGTAATGGTTTTCCCTCTCTACATGGTCATTTATTCAGAATTGGTGCTCATTTCAATGAGTACATCATCATTAAGTATTGTTGTTTCCTTTTCATTTGATGTTCTTGATTCATTTTCTCCACTTCCTTCTATAATCTTTTGTGAATAAATTTCCATATGAAAAAATCACCAAATTCCTTGGAAATATGTCCTTGGGATTGAACCCTTAGGTGGGTTCAACTTCAGTTAAATGGAAAGGCTTTAACATTTTAGATAATTTGCGAGAATCGTAGAATTCTTCATTATAATTCATTTGACAATAAATGGTAATGAAATAAATTATTTCTTCTTTTTTTCTATTAAGCAAAATTGACTATGAGTGGTACTCTCTACAAACCTATACAATAAAAACTTGTCTAAAACAAACATGGGAAACAATAGTGATCTATCGTCATAACCATAAAGCCTAATGTATGTATGATTTTCCTCTTCCAATGCACCCTTATTCCTCTAAGGAACTCTTGAGATTCTTAGGATATCCTCTGGAGCTCCTTGCTTGTTAGCATGTGTCATGATTTTCTGTCAAATTGGTCTTGGATAAGGCAAAAGTGAAACAGAGCCTTGTGTTTCCATAGAATAGGGTACCATAATTGCACCAATTTTATTTCCATGTTTATATTACTCTTACGGGGTAAGACATTGAATAAATTACAATTTACCATGGGCATCACTACGTAAGTCATCATGAAAAATCTCTGGGTCTTGTGGAAATTAACCAATTGGAACGAAATTTTGTGGGAGATAACCTCTGCCTAATCAAAGATAACATCCTTTTTAAAATAAAAGTATGATATATACAAAAATGACATGGGTAGATGGAAATTCGATTCATGCCCCATGACATGAGCAAACAACCATGAGAAGTCTCTATAAGGCTTTGCTAATAATGAAATATCAATATAAAAAAGCTTGGTTGTAACATATGCATACCCAAGAATGAAGTCCCAAATGATATTAATTCTACCACCTTTAAAATTAAGAAACGGGTCAACTTTAGACATTGACTGGCCACCTCGACATTTTTATGAAAACCTTACGATTTATTTTCTGTAGAGTAAGTTGAATGGTTCTACTCTTGGGATTGAATCGACAAGCACACCAACAAACAATTTCCTTAAAAGCAAATACCTATGGAATACATGAATTATTAGCTAGCCCAATATTCCAAATTCTATTATTTTGTTTCTCTTCTGGACTCAAATTCAAATACCATTGATAGGCATCTGACTAATAAAATTTCTTATTCAAATGAATTATCTATATCCCCACAAATAACCTCCTTCTTTCTTTTACACGCCATATTGCTTATTTGTTCAATGCACTTATATATATGTGATAGATCAATGAGAATTTATAGGGCTCTTAGTTGTTTAAGTCTCGATTTACGGTACGATTTAGTAACATATCCCTTCATCATGTACCACTTTCACCAGGCCATGCAAGAACGAAAATGAGAAGTTAATAACCCGCAGTATGTCTCTAAGTCATGTACTGATGGATAATTCATGTAATACAATATTAATGCCTTGTCACCTTGGGGATTGGACTTTCTTAAATGAGTTTTCAATTAGCCTCGAAAGGATAAAATGGTATATTTTCAAGAAGTATGGAGTATAAGCTATGAATTCATTTTGATATAGTATTATAGTATGCCTTGTGCGATAGCTTTATGTTTGTGGAGGAGTAAATGCAAAGAGAAATGGGTTGTGCAAAAGAAATTGATGGGCGAGTCTTATTCACACTTTAAAAAATGGCTAAATATGGAGTATTATGGGGGTGAGTACTGTGAGGAATGGAGAATGTGTAGAAGGTTGGGAGGCGAGAAATATATTTATATTGCATATGAGGAATGTACATGATTCGGTCTTTGAGTAATTTATCACACAATAAAGCTTGAAGCCATTAGAAGAAATACACATTATGAGCTCAACATGTCACATGCAATAATTGAATCTAGGTGGGAAGGATAATAACATTTATCCTAACCAATTAAGCTACACATAATTGGCTCTATAAAAAGGATGACACAATGATGGGTTTTGATTCACTTATGTGTGCACAAGTCATAATACCATTAATATAGTATCTTTGGGTGCAACCACATGTTTGACCTCTACCTTAAGGTGTCCCTATTAAAATCGATATTCCATCAACATAGGTAAATTTATGATTTTCTTGTTGAAAAATTAATTTAGATTGAATTCTTTTAGCTTATGGAATAGAATACACTTGTTAAAAATTAAATTAGAAACCAAAAACTAGCAAGAGCTATAGTAAACCAATATCCAAAATACACATAGAAATTTCTATCGTTCAAATATCATCTTTTCATTAAAATTACTCCAAGCTTACAAGGGATCCCAAACTAGGAAAATAATCCACTAAGAAAACAAGAAAATATTACAACAAAACCTGGTTGTGTTGGTGCATCGTACAACCTATACTGCCCTATAAAAATTATTGTAAAAACACCTCTACTTCTATTGAAATCTATCTTAGAATTTTGTGTGACTAGACTTGTCTTTTAATAGTTTGTACATCCTATTGAAGTTGCCTCTATGCCTGTTGTGTACAACCCCTTCTAAGAGTTGGGTTAATATCCTTTTGCTACTCACATTGTTTCCTCTTTTCTCCTTTAGACTTGCACATTGAATGAAAATCCTTTATCACTCTCTTACTTGTGTTTTTCTAACACTCTTTGTGTATTTTCCTTTCACTTTGTCTTTGTTTTATAACATCGAGTTGATGATAGAGTATCCATAACCATAATCTCTCAATGAGATTGATAATTGAGATTAAATCCCAATCAATAGTGCAAATTATATCTTAATCACTAATGTAAATACTTTACATTTTATTAGGCATCAATCAACTCATTGATAAAAAAACTATTCACTTTAATAATTAACCTTAATTAAAGTGAGTTACAAAATATAAAAGACCTTTTCTTGGATGAATTCCGCACATCTGACGCAAAATCTATGAAAAAGTTTTTGTTCGATGCTACAAACATCAACACTCCCTCTTAACAAGGAAGGAACTTCTTAAAGAGACTTATGGGACTAGCTTTCCCTCTAGTCTTGGCACAAAATCCCACACATCATCCTTCAACATGGCATTCCTCTAAACCCATTGGTTTTTCGCTTCTTCAATGATGCTATAAATTAGTGCCATATAGTTTAGAAACTTCTTTAGAGGCTTATTCCCTCGAATGTACTTCTAAGACAAATGTAGGAACATCTCTTCAAAGTCAACAAGACCTAGAATATCTTATCACAATTACTAAAGGGAGTGGGTTCCCTTAATTTAATCTCATTAAAATAAGTTATGAATATATGGTTAAGATGTTTGTTTTCTGATTATGATGTAATAGATTGATTAGAGGAACGAGGAATTATTTCCTCACCACATTTAATTCATTATTTTAAGTGAGTAGTTGATATAATTACATATTATAGGCTTGGATGTGATATTTTCCAAGAATTGAGTGATTTGATCCACCTATAGTGGACCTTAACAAACCATTGTTTTGTATATAACTAAGTTTTATAAATAATTGAAAGGGGGGGCCAAACGAGTGTTTTATTAGGCTAAGATAGAGAAGGAAACCTCTTGGCTAAGTGTAGAGGCAAGGAAATAAGAGAGTGTGGAGTAACAGGAAGACAAAATGAATTTGTAAAAAATATTTGTCATTTTCGTTTGTAAAATTTATCAAATTACGTGTTTTATTTCTTGCCTCTTATGGTTTTTGGTGTTTATAATTGTTTGAATTCATGTTTATGTGCATCATTAATCCTTTGATGAAGTGATAAACCCCTAAAATCAACCTTAGGTTAACTCTAAAATCCATCTCGCATAACTCTCACCACTTCTTTGGAGCATAGTATAAAGGGTTTGAATTGCAAATCCAAACCATGTTCGAGTTTTAATGTTGAATCAATCAATAAACAAAGTTGTGAAATTTTCTATCAAAGAAGTTTGGTGCATAAATAAATTTGTCTCTCTGCGTTTTGACTCGATGAAGCCATAGTCAATTGTTAAATTTAACAACTAGGGAAAAATTCCACTTTGGAAAGATCCTTTGGGAAAGTTAATTGTAGCATTGAATTCCACTTTTCGAGAGGATAAAAATCGACCTAAAGATCGTAAAATTTGGATAAGTAGAAGTGGGATTTATTTTATTTTTATTTTTTGACTCGAATATTACCTAGGTTAGTCTTATCTCTATGTCGGCTCAATCGTCCAATAGTCACATCCCTTGACACATCCATAAAATTTCCATATATAGAAGGGTCCTACATCATCATTTATCCATCAAGGAGGAGATAAATATCACATGTTCTTGGCCGCAGAAAGGAGCTTCTCATGCAAGGGTTTGAATATGGTCATTGGGTTTTGTTTTAGGGTGATTGAGAGTTGTAGGCATCTAGTAGTAAGGCTGAGCAAAAGAAGGTGTGATTAAGAGATTGTATGAAGAGTATTCTTCCTTAGTTCGATGGACTACAGGCTATGTCCTATTGCAGGGTCCATATCCCTTGTTTAGAGCAGCCTTAAAGAAACCACAAGCTTGTCCCTGACATTGCAAGAAAGACCGAACCCTTTTGTAGTTTTATAAGGCCTCATCTTGGGTAGATTTGATAAAATGTTTCTTTAGGAAATAAATCACATATTTTCTCAAGTGTGACTATCCCTAGATCCATCGAAATGATGCACCATGCTTAACTTGAAGAGACACAGTTGTATGAAGACAATTTTGAATTGTCAAGTAAGAATGTAGTGAGACCTAACCTACAACCATTTGAATTCAAAGGGAAAATTGGTTTGTTTCAGAATCACATTTGGTAGTCAATGTATTCTCTCTTTGTTGAAAATTTGATATTAATAATAAAGAATAATTGTTCAAGGGTTTCCCCATCTTGGGGGTTTTCCCTAGCTTGAGCCATATTTTGAGTTGTCCTGTCTTGGCTTGTCTTCTGCACCTTTTGACTATGTTCTTTTTTTAGTTACTATCATGATCATAATGTATTATGTGATAGCTAATTAAAATTGGGCTAATTGAAATCCCTGAAGTAACTGAAGTAACTAACGTATGCAAAGAACATGTTAACCAAAAATTAACATGGTATCAGAGCTAGGAGGAGTTAATCCCAAGCAAGAGCTAGATTGATCAGTCATACAATTTCGGATGACAAAATCCCTGAATCTTGTATGGTATTGTTATGAGGGAATGCATTTAGGAACTTTGATTGGCTCCCAACTTTAATCGACTCCGTCTCATGCAGTGTTGTCAATCTGAATTTCAAGCTACTTTGGGTTTGGTAGATAGCAAGCAAGACACTTGATTTTGAGTTTTTTCTAGGCAATTGTGGTGAAAAGGATGCCTCGAGTTTAAAAGGAAATGTTGACCCCTTGTATACAATCTTGTTTCATGAGAAGGAGATGGAACATATGTGCCAACCACACAATATGGTGTTGAACACTTAGTTGATGACGAGAGAGTCTTGAAATCTCCACAATCTCATAGGAATCACCTAAAATGGCAAATGCATTTGCTTTTGAAGATTCTCCTAGCAGTGACAATTTTATGTAGGATGGAGATATTACATAGGTCGATCTATGGCATCTTTGCTCGAGTAACCTAGAGTCTATGATTGCATTACAATAACATAGGATCTTCTTCTCGTATGGTCTCATGATCAGTCATAAATCTCAAAAGTATGATTGCTCTTTCACATTATATGAACTCACTAATAAAGGTATTCTCTCTCGCATGTCTGAAGCACTACAACTTGAATATGATTTGCACTCTTGCTACAGGGTTCATAGTCTGACTCGCATTATGATCTCGCTCTCAGGTACCACTATAATTGTATACTTGAATATGAATGTTATGACATATGATCTCGCTCTGTATAGCCTCTATGTAATGGCTGCAATATCATATGTTTCACTATAATGGCATATGGTTTTGACCTCTATGATCTCGCATTTGTATAAGGTCTCACTTGACATGGTCTTAATTATGAGCTCACATGGCTATCACTTCATTGTATGTATCGTATATGGCATCATCCACTTATGGTATCTCTGCATATAATATCTCTGCGTTATGTGCAACATGTATTCCTCAACGTCACGACATGTATGGCATCCTCACTACAAGACAATGTATCTTTGCAATACATATATGATGGTCTCGTAATTTAACATCGTTCTAAAATATTATAGCATATAAATATCTCAAGGTATGATCTGCAACAACCTATGGTATGGTTTGTATATGTGTTATTAATACGTACACTATACTATGGTTGGCACAGTTATCCATTGTATGCATCATAATTCTTTTCACAACTCACTATGAGATCTAAAGGTTGCGTGGATCATACAAAAATTCGATTGCTAGTTCCTTATGTCAAATATAGATACCTTTTTAAGGCTGGTATTAAAGAATCACATTTATTTAGGATCTTTTCTCTTGAGAATCTCTCTATCTCCTTGGTTATATGAAAGATTGTGTCATCACTTGGGTCTATTTTGGCTCACACAATATCCTGCTCACAATTAGTATTGATTAACTCTAGAACTTTCATATCCAATACAATGCGGCATATTCTTTCCATTTGTCTAGTATTTTATCCACTGGTGTCATCACTACTCACTGTGATTCTATGTACTCTAGGTCATCACCTTTTTAGAAGGCTAGTCATATTATAATAACTCTCACATTTTCTATAAAGATGAATGACAATAACATGAGACCGTGATCTCTACACTAAATGTTGATAACATTATTTATGAGAATGATCTCATTGCACATATGATTGTTGGTGATAGGGATAATGCCTTCATCACATACTATGATACATTAAATGGAGGAAATGACCCTAATTCTGTAAGGGTTTTGTTAATGATGTTGTGACTTATAATTCTTGATGAAAATTACATAACTCTCATATGATTAACAATGCTCCTGTGACAAAATTGACAACATAAACATGACAAGGTGACAACATGAGATGTCATGGTAACAATGTGAAATTATATTTGTATATGCTTTGGATCAAGCATATATTTGTGAATCAATGTCTGCAGGAAAAATTGTATTACAACCCAGTTGTGATCTTAGTTGAAAATATATCAAGAAAATATCCAAATTTTCATCTCAAGGTAAGGCATTTTCCTAAGTAATAGTATACTTGACCTGGAAGATATTATTGGAAGTAAACTTGCTTGTTGATAGTATGTCTACACTTGTATACTTTGTTCCTATAACTTATACCTAAGGAGTCTTCTTTTTGAAGAACAAGAAATTGGAATCCCATTACGGGCCTGTGACCATGAAGTATAGAAGCATATGTGATAGTAAGATTTCTAGTCATCAATGAGGATGTGCACCTTACTCAGTCTTTGATAGACCTTTACCATATAGTATGTGTATCTATATCTGAATCTTTGGAGGAATACAAAGAAAAAGAGGTGAATCAATTAAGAAATATTTTCAGTAGATATTGTTCAAGCCTTCTTTTACCGGCTTCACCAAGGAAAGGAGATGTCTACAGTGATCTTGTCATTTATCTATGATGTGATTGAACTTGAGCAGTAATTGATGACAATCCTCTATGTGTCATCTTCTCTTCATGCATAAATGGGTTGAATGAATTAATAACCCCTTGTTCATTAACTATTTCAAGAAGGTTGTCCATGTAATAAGGACTAATAACCGATTTCAGATGATTCATTGGGTAAGGTCTCTTTTCAAATTTCAAAGGGAGCTATGATTCAGAGGGAGTTGACTTTTGAAGTCAAGAAAGACTTAACTTTAATACACTATTCCCTGCACTTAAAAGCTATTGGTCTGCATTCATATGTATCTTGTGGATCCCTATTTATGTTTGTGGATAAGCCTCACATTTTGGAAACTTACTCATTGAGAGATCCTTGTGTTTCTGTTATCATTAATAGACTGAAATCTTTGACTCTAGGAACCCCATTGAGAATGAATAAGTAAAGCATCTAACATGCCCATTTATGTAAACTCTATTGGTGTATATTACAGAGTACGATTCAGAGAATCCTGGACTTTACATATTATCATAAGATACCACTTTATATGGTATCATGGTTTATTGACAAAAATGTTGCATCTTATGTTGAGGAGGCTGCCAGATGGTTACTATGCACTTTGGAAAGACAAGCTCAGGCTTATGGTTTCCCTGAGTAAGAGGGAGTAAGTACAATTAAATATTTTCTTCATCAGGATATGTAAGAAGCAGAAAGATTTCTAAAGTATTTACCTCTACTTTAAATCGATATGTTTGTTGTAAATACATATATATGCTACTGAATAGAGCAATGAGGGTCCCATCGATCTAGTCTTGATTTTAAAAATACATCTTGGCACTATTCCCTATATGAAGGGATCCTTGGTTAAGATTTAATATTGAGCTTTGGGAGATCTTGGGGGCTTGGGGTACTTATTGAGCTAAGAGAAACCATAGAGTGAGTGGTTCACCTTCCCCTATTGGTGTGTTGTGTACAAGGTGAGTGGTTCACCTTCCCCTATTGGCGTTATGTACATGGTGAATGGTTCACCTTCCCCTATTGGTGTGTTATGTACAAGGTGAGTGGTTCACCTTCCCCTACGATTGTGTACACATGTATGTAGGGTGAGTGGTTCACATTCCCCTATTGTTTATGACATATGCATAGGATGAATAGTTCACCTTCCCCTATGGCATATGAGAAGGATGAGTGGTGCACATTCTCTTGCGGATACCCTAATGAAAGATGCATATAGGCATATGTTGGCATGTTGGTGGGACGTAGTTCATCCTTTACCCACATGTAGAATGATCATTCCCTACGATTAGTGGTTGACATGTCAGTGGGATGTTGTTCATCCTTTCCCCACATGTAGGATGATCATTCCCTACGATTGGTGGTTTACATGTTGATGGGATGTGGTTCATCCTTTCCCCACGTGTAGGATCCTTCCTACAATTGATAATTTTGACTTGTGTTTGTAGGACGTGGTTCATCCTTTCCCTGCTCTTAGTGTTTTTCATGTATGTACTACATGGTTCATCCTTTCCCTACTCTTAGTGTTTTTCATGCGTGTAGGATGTGTTTCATCCTTTCCCTATTCTTGGTGTTTTGCATGCATGTAGGACATGGTTCATCCTTTCCCTACTCTCAATGTTTTGCATGCATGTAGGATGTGGTTTATACTTCCCCTACGATGATTGTGATATGTGACTGTAGGATGTGGTTCATCCTTTCCTTACGTGTGACTATGACCCGTGTTTGTAGGTTGTGGTTTCCCCTTTCCATACGAGTGGTTGTGAGCAGGATGTGATATATTCTTTCCCTGCCGATGTTCTTGTATCATCCTACCCATGTAGTTCAGGACACATGGGAAGTACCTCTCATTTGGCCAATGAGTTGGGAAAAGTGTTTTGGGACCATAGCACTAACGATGGATGCATCGTGTACTTCCGTACTCCCTATGTCTAGGATGTATGATGTTTCTTCAACTTGATCACTTGGGATAAAGTATAATGGTTATGTGGACTGAATTTTGTTGGTGGAGAGTGGTAGTGACTCACTCTCAACCAATTCTTCTTTATTATTCATATCAATGTTCAGCAAAGCAGAGCAGAGATAAGATGAGATTCATAGATGGTTCATGGAAACTGGATGGCATGGTGATTGATGATGATGGATTGAAAAGTGGAATTCCCCTAGTAGAGAGGGAGTGTTAAATTTGGAAACCAAATTCTACTTTGCACAGATCCTTTGGGAAAGTTAATTGCAACATTGAATTCCTCTTTTTGAGAGGACCAAAATTGACCCAAAGATCGTTAAATTTGGATAAGTAGAAGTGGGATTTTGAATTTATTTTCTCACTTGAATATTATCTAGGTCGACCTTATCTCTATGTCGGCTCAACCATCAAATAGTCATGTCCCTTGACACACCCATCAAATTGTATATATAAGGGTCCTTCATCATCATTTATCCATCAAGGAGGAGATATATCTCATATGTTCTTGGATGCAGAAAGGAGCTTCTCGTGCAAGGGTTTGAAGATGGTTATTCAAATTGGGTTTTGTTTTAGGGTGATTGAGAGCTGCAAGCATCTAGCAGTAAGGCCAAGAGAAAAAAAGGTGTGATTAAGGGCTTATTTGAAGAGGGTTCTTACTCATTTTGATGGCTCACAAGCTATTTCCTATTGCAGGGTTAATATCCCTTATTTGAAGCAACCTTAAAGGAACCGCAAGCTTGTCCCTGTCATTCTAGGAAAGATTGAACCCTTCTGTAGTTTTATAAGGCCTCTTCTTGGGTAGATTTGACAAATTGTTTCTTCAGGAAATAAGTCATAGATTTTCTCAAGTGTGACTAGCCATAGATCCAGTGAAATGATGCATCATGCTTAACTTGAAGAGCCACAATTGTATGAAGACAATTTTGAATTATCAAGTAAGAATGCAGTGAGACCTAATCTACAACCATTTGAATTCAAAGGGAAAATTGGTTTGTTTCAGAATCACATTTGGTAGTCAATGTAATCTCTCTCTATTGAACATTGGATATTAATAATAAAGAATAATTGTTCCACGATTTTCCCCATCTTGGGGTTTTTCCCTAAGCCATATTTTGTGTTCTCTTGTCTTGGCTTGTCTTTTGCACCTTTTGACTATGTTATTTCTTTAGTTACTATCATGATCATAATGTATTATGTGATGACTAATGAAAATTGGTCTAGTTTGAATCCTTCAAGTAAATAACCTATGCAAAGAACATGTTAACCAAAAATTAACATCAATCCAGGATATAACCAGACCCCATGTCGGAAGATCGAATTTAATTAAGTGACATGTGATGTAGGCCCCATATTTGGTACCTCATACAATGATCCAGCCTTAAGCCTGATCCAAGATTTCCAAAAGTTTGAAACTCTAAGCATGATCCAGGTCCAAGATCACCCAATCCATAACCCAACTCTAGCGCACAATCTTTATCTGGCATGGGACCGGTGTTGAGGTATTGAAACATATCTGGTCATCCAATCATGCTGAGTAGTAAACACTCTTGGACATCCAGATCCTATGGATATTGGATAAAAGCACCCACAAAGAGTAATCTGGCTAAGATGGTGCATATGGATTTGGGAAAGTGTTATACCCTGGATCAAACTCAAACTCCATATTTTTAAAAATTTTATTATAACATGAAAGAGTTAATAGATGAGGACAACATCCCTTAGTGCCTTTGGAGTTGAAGCCCTGGTTTTAACCTCTATCACGTAGGGAATTTAAGTTAAGCCTTGGTGTTGAAGGGCCAATAAAATAAGATGTTCCCGCTCTAAATTTTTAAGAGATTTGAGCTTTATCCTTTGATTCAAAAGGGTATTTTCCAGTGGATTAAGAGAGTTGTTAGTGCTAATATTGAAATTAAGCACTGATTTTGATCCAAGGAGATTTAAAAACAAGGAGCAATATACCTAAGGGGAAGATTGAGGAGATTTTATCTAAGATTTGTTAAGAAGGAATTGGTTCAATAGAATCATTAGAATAATTTTTTTGTATTAGAGAAGGAGAAGCATACTCATCTTGAGAAAAGAAACACAAAATAGTGGATTTTCTGCAAATAAAGGTTGATTTATGCATACAGTGAGGTGAGGTACAGATCTGAAGCATGATCACAAGAAAAAATACTCCTATGTGTTAAAGTAATGAGATGAGGTTCAACAAGAGAACTCTAAAGTAGTGAAGAATCTTGCATATTGGAGAATACTCCAACTAAGAAGCAAAATTGGATAAAAGTGTGTAGAGGACAAGATCCTAGTGTATACTTTACAGGTATTGAGATTTATGTTTTTAATAACCCTAAAAAATATGTATGCAAAGATTGCAGGTAACAAAATATAAGGTATTGTGGCAAGAATTACAACTAGAAATCTGTGACAGAGGAAATGAGGGCAAGTGAAGATCTCAAGTGAAGAAGCGTGTGACATATAATCTAAACGAATTGCAACTTAAGTTGGAAATGGAGAAGGAGAGAGTGAAGCTCTTGATAGGAGAAGTGATGAGACAATAGAAGCCTAAAGGAGCAAAGGAAGCTCAATAGGTTCTAGAGGAGAGAACCAAGAAGCTACCAAAAGAACAAGTTCAGGGGAAACGTATCGAGGTATTTTGTAACAAGGTGGAATAAAATTGTTACTGTAGAGGTTTGGTTGCAGCTCATAGTGAGCATGGAGAAGCTCACTAATGAAGATAACTAGAGGTGGTTAGATGAAGGAAGAAAGCTACAATAAGGCAAGTGAAGATACCAAGGCAGCTGAAAAAAAGAGAATGAGTCAAGAAAATTTTGATAGAGAGATAGTTTGGTTTAAGGAACAACTCAACATAATGATGATGTTGCTACAAGAAACTGAGAAAAGTCAGAGAAATAGATGGAAGCTGAAGAAAAAAATCAAATGGCCTATTAGGAAATTATATGTAAAGAAATTGAGACATAGGATGAACCTCTTGATAAAGAGAGAGAAGAAATTCAAAACAATTGAGTATGGAGAGAGGTCTTTGGAAGAAGAAGTAGTTTACATTTGTGAACCGGAGCTGTGAGTGATGCTTGGAATGTTTGGATCAACATTAGGGAGGGAAGCTAGAAGCATACACGAAGACTAAAGAGTCTCTTGTTTCTAAGACTAATGCATTATGTGCGAATGCATGTTATGAAGATGGATAACCCTTAAAAGTTGTCCTAAAGGAAGAAGAAAATATTTATTTTATTCAATAAGACAAAGGCAAGAAGAATTCAACAAAAGAAGAAGAAAGACAATGTTTAGATATAGTGCCTATTAATGAGGAATCCACAAAGCTTAAACTTGAAGAAGGACATATAAGGGAAGAAATTGAAAATATTAAGGTGATGGATTTACCATTACTGGGTTCAATTTAATTGAATAAATATGAATGTATGCTAACAAGTAGTGAGAAAGGGATAATATTTGAACCCAACAAGAAGGTTATAAGAACATTTGGTGGAAGACGACCAAATCAAATTTATGGACCTAGTTGATGACCAGGATATGTTCAAAGGAGCATCAAGTCAACACAAGACCGAGGAGCAGGACAAACATTTGAAGCAAGTCAAGTCACAAGAGGATCCTTATGATGATATTTTTAGGCAACTATATACATTATTTAAGAGTGAGGAAACGTTTGTAGAGAATGCACAACAAAGAAGTGAATAACATAAATTGCTTTTGAAGGACACTTAAGGAAACAAAGTTGTTGTAGAATATGGGGACAGAGCTCAAGGGAGTAAATATTAAAGATTGGAAAATATAATTGGTCCTTATTATAGGATCATAATTTTATTATTTAAACTCAAGGCCATGAAGTCTTGGGTGTATTCTTTCAATCTTGATAAAGGATTATTTGGAGATGAATGGAGAATTTTTTTCAAGTGGGTAAATAAGGATAGTAATGGAAACAAAATTGTTTCCATACACTGCTAGAAGATACAAACCGAAATATTGTATTCAAGGATAAGGAGACTAATGGTAAAGGAAATGAACTAGAAATTTAAGGAAGAATTAATGTGCAAAAGACACATGAAGGGGCAATAATTTATGCATATGTTGTAGACAACAAGAAAGACAAGCGAGTTGCGTCAGTGATCATATTTATAATTGAGGTTGGAAAACTAAAATTATTTTATTAATATATTTACTTTATGTGCAGATGTAGTGAGAAAAATGAATTTCGAAAATGAAGAACAACCATCAAAGGGATATCTAAGTGTCTTGAACACTTATAAAGAAGTGTATGGAGTAAAGTGGAGAAGGTTGATGGATGGACCTCTACAAAAATAATTTTCATATTTTAATAGAATAAAAGATATCGAAAGTTAATTAGCTGGTTATATGCCATAAAAATTTACGGAGGAAGGAAAATAGAGGAAATTTTTATAACTCACCCATATCAAGAAGTTGATGAAGTAACGTCTCAAGGAAGCAAAATTACTATTTGTGAGCATAATTTAATTGGAGAAAAAATGTATATTTATAACCATGATTTCATATTCGAGTTTATATTGAAAAAAAATGCATGGAAATGAGAACAAAAGATATGGTTGAAGTTTCAGAACAAGGACAAAAGGAGGAAAGGTATGATGTTGATTCAATTTCTACTTTATAATTATTTCTAAAGATCCACAAAGTTAATATAGAATATGATGGCAGACACAATTTAAGTGATTTTGTTGAAAGGGATAACAAACATGAAGATAGGTAGGACTATTTGGAATTCCTTGTTAATATTGTGTATGATTCAATAAAGAGAATCCTGAGTGTTGGTACAAATGATTGTGGGAAATTCAAAAACTTGTTTGATTCTGGTGTAAGATATGGCAAGATTCATCTAGATACTATCATAGAGACAGTTGGAAAGGGTGCAACCTATATAAAGAAATTTCAAACCAAGTATGGCAAATAATTTGTTTCTTTAATAAGTTTATTTTATGAGTAGGTATAACCAAAAGTATATAAACAATCGATTTCCAAATAAAATTTAAGTTACAAGGAAGATATACCGACAAAGCGGGTATCCAAATAAATTTGTAAGAAGGACACTATTGTAAAGACAAAGCAAGAGTGTGTCAACAACAAGAAGAATTAAAGGGGACAAAATTAGTAGAAGGGATTTCCAACTGGAAACTCAACACTAGAATGCAACTTACTAAATGTGCATATGGAATCAAAGGAAAGGAACAACAACAAGACATATTTTTGGATCCAGGAGGTAAATCAAGCAATTCAATACAACAACAACAAATACAAGCAAAATAATTGCGAAAAGGAGCTGAGTTTGAAGGAGGAAGTTTCAATAGATGCACCTATAATTGAAAAATGTTAGACAACAGATTGGGAGCACATGATGAGGAGGTCATGAAATTTTTTGCCCAGGAGTTTGATGCAGGAGCATCTCTTCAAATTCAACAAGGCTTAGAAGGTCTTATCACATTTACTAAAGGTAGTGGGTACCCTTAATTTTATTTCATTAAATTAAGTTATGAATATAGGATTAGGAGGATTGTTTTCTAAATGTGATGTAATAGAAATTGATTAGAGAAACGTGGAATTATTTCCTCACGACATTTAATTCATTATTATAAGTGATTGGTTTAGAGAATTAGAGATTTTAGGTTTGGATGGGATATTTTCCAAGTATTGAGTAATTCGATCCACCTTTAGTGGATCTCAATAAACCCCAATTTTATATACAATTAAGTTCTATAAATAAGTGAAGCAGAGAGGAGAGTGTGTGGAGTAACAAGAAGGCATGATGATTTTTTAGAAAATCCTTGTAGGATTCCATTGCAAAATTAATCAAATTACATGTTTTTTTTCCATGCCTCTCATGGTCCCTGGTGTTTATAATTGTTTGAATTCATGTTTATGTGCATGATTAATCCTTTATTGAAGTGATAGACCCCTAGGATCAACCTCATGTTAATTGCAAAATCTATCTTGCACAACTCTTATCAACTTCTTTGGACCAGAGTGTAAAAGGCTTGAACTATAGATCTAAACAACATTCAAGTTTTAGTGTTGAATCCATGAATAAACAAAGTCGTGAACCATCGAAGAAGTCTGTTAACTGAAGAAATTAGGCTCTCTTCCATCCGACTCGACTAAGGCGTAATCAATTTAGGCTACAACTGGACCCATATGGGAATATCAATTTTAATTAAGTGACATATATTGTAGGCCACACATTTAATACCTCATATAGTAATCATGCCTCAAGATTAATCTTATCTTTCAAAAAGTTTAAATCTGAAAGTGTGATTTGAATCCCAGATCACTGGATCCACAACCCACCTCGAGCAAAAAATATTTATCTAACATGGGACTTTCATTGAGGTGTAAAAGTATTTTTGCTCATCTAGTCCTGCTAAGGAGTAAACTCTATGGGACACTCATATCCTCCAGATATTGGATACAAGAGCCTTTAAAGGGTAATTCAGCCAAGGCGGTGCATTAGGCCTTGAGAAATGTCTATATCCCAAATCAAACTTGAACCCCTGAATTTTCTAAAATTTGATTATAACATGAAAGTGTTAATCAACGAGGGTGGTAGTCCTTAATTCCTTTGGAGTTGAGCACCTAGTTTTGGCTATCATCACATTGGAATTTAAGTTAAGCCCTCGTGTCGAAGGGCCAATAAAATTTTAGGTTTGTGGTCTAAAATTTTAAGAGATTTGGGCTTCCACCTTTGATTCAATAGGGGATTTTCTAGTGGATTAAGAGTGTACTTAGTTCTAATATTTAAATTAAGCACTAGTTTCAATCCGAGGAGATTTAAAATTGAGAGATAATAGACCTAAGGGGAAGATCTAGGGGATTGGATTTAATATTTCTTGAGAAGATTTCGTACTATAAGATCATTGAAATAAAGGACCATCCACATGCTCTTGATCATATCTCAATGTCTTTATTAACCATCAATATCTCTTGAAAAAACTAATAGTTTATTTCTCCTTCTCCTGATTTTAAGGTTGACTTCTTGAACTAGAAGTTGTTGATCTAGACTCAACCTTTGGAGCTTGTTGCTCCTCATCCTATTTCATTAACAGGGTCTCATGTGACTTCCTAGATGTAAGGTTCTCTTTGAGCTTCATATCCCAACTCACCAAAATCCTCCACAGTGCTAGAATGAAAATATTGTAATCCTCTAAAGTCTCATTATATCCCACAAACACATCCTTTATGTTGGAGGGCCCCATCTTGGTCCTCTTTTCTTCTACTAAATGTATATATAATAGACAACGAAAGATACATAAGTGGCTCATGTTATATCCCTATAATGCTAGTGTAGCACCTTATTATTATTAGTGCAACACCCTTATTGTATTGTTGTTCCAATATAGTCCCCATATTGTTATTATTGTGCCACATAGAATCCCACTATTGTTATTGTTGTGCCCTTACAATATTATTTTTATGTAGGCTCTGATTATATTGTGACCCCTTAGACTCCTATACTTAGAAATGATGTCTTGTCATTTGTATCATCCAAGAATTTTTCATTTGTGTAATGTAAAGGAGGTTTCCCCCTTGAAGAGACTGATTTTGAAGTCATTTATCTATCTTTTCTTCTATTTGTTAGCTGGTTGCAAAACATTTGGTATTAGATCTTTGGATTTTAGGGTTTTGCTGCTTCAAACAGGCCATCACTGAATTTTTGCTATAACATTTTTTATACTAAGTTTCAAAAGATGAAATTAAAATCCATTTGAGCTGAAATCTTGAGGAACATCGTATCCGAATTTCAAATCTTGTATCACTATATTTTTGGAGATATGATCTGAGGAAGTTATGGTTTTTGCAGGCTCCAGAATTTGATTTCAAACAAGTGACCTTGGGAAAATCATCATAAATTTCTCTCTAAGCATCGGATTCAAATTTCGTAAAAGTGATAAAAAGATAATGGAGTTTAGTTCTTTGGATATCGTTTTCAGGGCCAAAGGTAGAAATAATGACATGTGGAACTTCGTAAAATTTCACTTTACTGAATTAGTCTATAATAAGGTCATCGTGGGATATTTGGCATATATATTTCTTAAATAATACAATGTATATCAGACCTATAGGGTTTGAAAGAGGACTCATAGGGCTACCACATGATGAAATTTCAAAACTTGAAGATCCAAAATTACAGAGTTATAATTGTTTCAACATCAAAATCCTAAAAGAAAGAAAAAGATATAGGAGGAAGTTTGATGGCAAGGATCCGGTAACTTGGATACTATAGATGGAGCAATATTTTGTTCTACATGATGTGAAAATGTTACAAAAGGTACGTATTGCATATTTAGAACCAAATCAGCTTGTATGGTATAGACGACTTTGTTCTCGTAAACCACTTGTCACCTGGTCAATTTTCACAGAGGAAATGATATCACGTTATGAGGATACAAAGAGCAACACCTTCTTTAGCCAATTGATAAATCTCAAACAAAAGGGTTCAATGTCGTAGCACATTGAGGACTTCCAAAAATTGAATATAAGGGTAAATGATATTCTAGAGAAGCAGAGGACTGATGTCTTTATAGGGACTTTAAAGGATAACATTCAAAATGAGGTTCGTCTTTGGGAACCTGATTCATTGTAGAAGGCATCCAAGTTGGCAAGAAAAATTGAAAGAAAAATTATGGCAATAAGGAATCCTACCACTCACAACTATAAATATGGAAGTGTTTTTACTCCTAGCCTTCCACAACCTACAATATTGACACCATAACAACTGGAAGAAAAAAGAGAAAACGAGCTTTGTTACAGTGGTGATAGCAAATACACTAAAGGTCATAAGTGTGCCGAGAAGAAATTATATTACATAGATTGTGAAGAGGAGGAAGAAAAGGATCAAGAAATGTCAAAAGAAGAGTATATACACTAGGAACCAACCCTAGAGAAAGAATAAATGAATCCAACTATATCTTGTAGTGCATTGGAAGAAAATACCACTCTTCAAACTCTCAAGATAGATGGACAAACAAAGATAGTGAACAGATTTTTGGAAGGATATATTCATTGCTTTGTATCTGATAAAAAAACACAATGGTCCAAGTGCTTACCTCTGGTCGAATGGTGGTATAATTCTTCAATAAAAATGGCCCCATTTATGGCACTTTATGGATATCATACACCATCCATCACATCATCTTTAAGAGAAAATTCTAAGTTTCAAGTAATGGAAGATCACATCAAGCATCAACAACAACTTCCTCAACTATTAAAGGATAAACTCACTTTGGTGCAAAATCAAATGAAACAACAGGCAGATCAACATCGCAGCGAAATAATTTTTGATGTAGGCGACTGGGTATTTTTACGGCTACAACCATACAAACAAATGTCCCTCAAGTAAGATAAGAAGGACAATAAATTATCACCAAATTACTATGGTCCTTACAAGGTGTTGCAAAAGATTGGCACTATGGCATACAAATTGGAGCTTCCTGCATCTTCCTGAGTGCACCCAGTTTTCCATGTTTCATGCTTAAAGAAGGTTATAGGTGACAAGCTCACAATTCAAACAATATTGCCGGAACTTGATGAGGAAGGAAAAATCATAGTGGAACTTGAAGTAGTCACAGAAACAAGAACCCAACAGCTACGAAATCGATTAATTTCAGAGTATATCATTAAGTGGAAGAACTTACCCACTGAATATTTCACATGGGAGGATGAGAATTTTATATAGAAGCATCCATAACTACTCAAGTGTTGAGGACAACAATTTTTGAAGGAGAGGGGCATGTTAGGTCCCTATACTAATAGTATAGCCCCTTATTGTTATTAGTGAAACTTCCTTATTGTATTATTGTGCCCATATAGTCCCCATATTGTTATTATTGTGCCCCATAGAAGCCCACTATTGTTATTGTTGTGCCCTTACAATATTATTTTTATGTAGGCTCTAATTATATTGTGACCCCTTACACTCCTATATATATAAAGGATGTCTTGTCATTTGTATCATCCAAGAATTGTTCATTTGTGTAATGTAAAGGAGGTTTCACCCTCGAAGAGGCTGATTTTGAAGTCGTTGATCTATCTTTTCTTCTATTTTGTGAGTTGGTTGCATAACAACTCACCTCTAGCATCACACTAGTGAATGTTTCCTCTAGTGTCTGGTCCTCCAAGATCTTGTGAGTATTCATGTTATAGATGTAGACCATCATATTGCATGCCTCTGCCTAAAGGAACATTGGTAAATATTGGTCATGGATCATGGCCTTAACAACCCTTATAATTGATGTATTATTTTTCTCTGCAACCTCATTTTGTTGTTGGTTTTAATATGTTTCCAAATCTCTCTTAATTATTGCCTCCTTATAGAAATACTTGAAGTCATTAGAGGTATATTCACCCCCATTGTCTAACCTCAAGCCGCTAATCTTCTTCTTTTTTTGGTTCTCCTCAAGTCTTAAACTCTTGAAACCAATTAAAGACTTTATCGTTGATATTTATGAAGAAGATCCATGTCTTTGTAGAGAAGTCATCAATAAAATACATGTAATACATGCCTCCCCATATTGATGTTAGCAACATTAGCCCACATACATCCAAATGTACTAAAGCCAAAATCTCCTTGGATCTAAGCTCATTGCTAAGAAACCTTGGTATGATTACCAAGCATGAACCCTTTACACACCCATGCTGCTCAATACCGAAATCTAGAAGACCAATGACAATCTCCCTTAGAATTGGCATCGCCTTATAATGCATGCGTCCCATCCTCCTATGCCATACCTCACATAGTTTGTCATTACTATGAACCAAGGCTCAAATAGGATCACCCCATAACATGTGCAAATTTCCCCTCTAACCCTAATAACTATAGTTATTTCATGGATAGATCCTTCTAGTTTGATAAGTGCTTTCCTTTTAGGAACTCCATGGAAAAACCCTTATCTTCCATGACTAAGATTGAAAGCAGGTTCTTCTTAAGTCTTGGAACATACAACACATCCTTCAATTTTAATGAGTTACTTAGCTTTAGTTGAAACAAAATTGCCCCAACTCCTTTTATTGCATACTTGGAATCATTACCAAGATCCACATGTATTATTGAGTCCTACTATGTCAAACTGGTAATCAAATATCGCGTTGATGTCATATGGTCAGATGTGCCATGCACTCCTGGAAACTATGTTGGTACAAAGGTAGGAAACAAATAATAAATCCTTTTCAAATTTTGTAGCAAACTCGCTCATCAAATTTTCTGCTAACATTGTTACCTATTATTATTATGACTTCTCTTTGCCCTTCTTCCTCTCTTGACACTATGATGCAAAGTGACCATGATTGTGACATATGAAACACTTGATTTTAATCAAATGTTTGTTCTTCCCTAGCTGTGAGGTAGACTTCTCATTATTTCCTTTATTAGAACCCTTTCCTTTTCCCTTGTATGATTGACAAGGGCCAATTTCTCATTACCTTCCTGTTTGTTGGCCTTAAAATCCTCTTAAGTTTCTTTTTAGAAATAATCGTTTCATAGCTTCTCAAAAGTGGGAAGGTTCTCTCATGCAAAAATACCCTTGAAAAATGGTTCCCAAGACTTTGAAAATCCATTTAGTGTCATATTGACCAATTCTGATTAGTCAGCTTCTCCCCAACTACTGAAAGATGATTATGGATTTGAGTGGTCTTCACGAGGAAACTAAGAACTGAATATGATCTAGACATCTGTGAAGATCTAGACTTATTCCTTAATACCATATTCCTATTTATTTTCTTTCTATAATAGATACTTACTAGGGCGTTGGACATCTCCTTGGCTCTCTTCTTCTTAGACAAGTGAGAAATTTGATGATCCTTCACTACATCCAAGATTACCTGCATCGCTTGGATCTCGTTCCTCTCATTAGTTTCCAATTGTTATGGATATGTCAATGAAGAAACTACTTTGTCAACAATCTTCCAAATATCAATTTACTTCAAAGGAAAGGTAACTCTTACATTTCGAGGTAGGAATTTTGAAGCTCTATCCAATATGTCTTCAAACCTGAGACTAGTTGTTGCCATATTCAATATCTAATCAAAACTTCCCTGGAAATGTGCTTAGTCCTTCAAGAACTGAGTAAAAAATAACTATGGTTTCCCATATCTTCTATATTTTCCTATTACATACCTATATTTTCATTAAATCTATCTGTTGATAACTTCAATATGTGAGATCCACTTGTTTTAAACCTATATTTACACTATATCTATCATTTGATCACTTAGATTTGCAAGATTTTCTTGTTGTATCCAAATATATGCACTAGATCTATCCGTTGATAACTTATATAAGATTTGCTTGTTGAAAATCTAGATATGCACTAGATCTATCTGTTCGAAACTTAGATATGAAACTATAACATTAAGTTCTACTATTGTGACCTTCCAAATTGATGTTGTAACCTTCAGATCTACTGTAATAACCTTCAAATATGTTGTTGTAACTTTAAGATATATTGTAGTAACCTTCAAATTTTTTGTTGCAAAATTCATATTTTATGTTGTAACGACTTGGAAATCGACTTCTCTTAGATATCGGGCTCCGATACCATGTTAAAATCTCTATTCCAACAACCTAGTTGAATTAATTTCTTATGATTTCCTTGCAGGACAATCAATTTAGATTGAGTTCTTTAGCTCATAGAAAAAAATATACTTGATATATATTTTACTAGAATTAGAAATCAACTAAAGCTCTAGAAACCAATCTCCAAAATACACAAAAAATTATGTCCTTCAAATATCAACTTTTCATGAAAATTACTCTATGTTTACAAGGGTTCCTAAACTAGGAAAATAGCCAAATGAGTAAAAAGGGAAAAAAAATACGACAAAAACTAGATGTTTGAAGCACTGTATAACTTGTATGACCCATACCAAAACTTGTTGTAAAAACAATTTTGTTGCTATTGAAATATATCCCACAAATCTGCGCAAACACCTTTCTCTTTTGTTGGACTGCCTATTGAAGTTTCCTCTTCACTTGTTGTGTATGGCCTCTTTCAATTTCAAAGAGATAAGCCTTATCTCCTTTTGCTCCTCACATTATTTCCTATTTTTTTCCTTTGGACTTGCGTACTAAGTGAAAATCCTTTATCAATCTTTCACTTGTGTTTTTCTAATACTCTCTTTGTATCACACTTTTTGTGTCTTTCCTCTTACTTTGTCTTTCTTTTATAACATTGAGTTGATGACTAAGTCTCAATAACCCTAATCTCTCAATGAGATTGATGATTAAATATGAATCTATGATGAAGATTAAATCTAAATCAATAATGTAAATACTTTACATTATATTACACATTTATCAACTCATTAATAAAAGACTCTTCATGATTTCTACATGTTCGACATTAGACCTCTGTGGAATTTCACATCCAATGTTACAAACATCAATAGTCCCCCTGGATTCTAGGGTAAGTGGCTTTCACAAGAATTGAACCTTATCCAATCAATGAAAACTCCTTTCCTTTCACCTTTGGATCCAACCCATTTAGGCAATATATATGTATGTTTTTACTATGAGGGAGATGTGTATCTTCCTTCATGCTCAACATGGAATGACACATAATATATATATATATATATATATATATTATATATATATATATAACCAATGTAGATACATGTTAACTCCTAATATATCATGCGTCCAAAGGGATCAAGTCCCTTGCAGTGCAAGCCTCTATTTAGAGTGTAAAATTTGAGGAAATATTTATACCTTAAGGGATTTGATCCCTTTTAGTGCATGATATATTTGGAGCTAATATGGATCTACATTGGAGTACTATATGGATAAACCCTAGGGAGTGCTCGCATATGTTGAAAAAGAAAAAGTATTTAATCCCAATGGTTAGGGTGGGACTATTGATAAAAAGTTGGGATGAAGTAATAGACATATGAAAAGTTGTGGGAGATGCAAGTCCTTTTAACACGTGGGTAGATTAAGTAATCATGGTGCTAATAAAAGAAGTAGGAGGTTGTAAGGAAAAGGGCATCCCAACTAAAGCCTAGGGTGGAGGTATGAAATTACTTTGCATGATGGATAAACAAGACCACATTAGTAGTTTATGGAACAATAATAGTGGTTACCTCTAGTTATGCCGAAAGGCATTTTCTACAACCTAGTATGAGGGGGATGTGTACTTCCTTCTGTGCTTAGTGTGAATTTGACATGTGACACTTATAAAAAATATCTATGATAAAAAAATATTTCTATATCAACCATAAATAAAATTTCAATATTCACTTTAAGTAAAATAAGTTTATATCATCCCTAGGGGTGTAGATCACTTGGAAAACGCATGTGATGTAAATATTATGAGGTCCTTGGTTCAAAACCCAACTTACTTGTGTTCACATTAAGGGAAGGCGTGGTGCACATAGTGGTTATAGTGGTTGCAAACGGAATTGACGCTATGTCATGCAAGTACAAGACTACCCTGGTTGTCAATTCAACTAATCACAAATAATAATAATAATAATTGTGTTACCTTCATAGAGTGGGGTGTGGGGGTGGCGGGATGGGAGAGATACCATAATTGTAAGTAAACAATTATTAGGTTAAGTAAAATATTTCAATACAAACTATGTGTGTATGTGTGTTGGGTCTCCAAAATGTCATTCATTTCACCTTATTTCTTTCATTTTCCTTTAATAATTACCACATTTTGTAGCTCTATAACCATGCACTAAGATTGTCTTCATGATTAAATATGGGTTTAGGCATATTATTTTTAAATACATTTGTTTTGGTATTTTGAGTGAATTTATGATTAGATATTAGAAAAATAACATGTATTCACTTATATATAAAAGTTGGATGAGTTTTGTGATGTGTGCAAGCATAATTGAAGATTCCAACATAATCATATTTGGCTTTTAAGTTTCAAATTCGATTTTCCTATTCAAACTCTTGAAGATTTGAGGAATATTTGAGATCATTGATCAAGCACATGTCATGGAGAAGAATCATGGAAGTCATCATGTGTCTCCTATAAAAGCTATGAGGGATTTGTGAGAGGATATGAAAAGATGATAGTTGTTAGATGTTAACACATGGTTGTAACAACATCAAATATTTGTGGATCTACATTTATGAATTAGTTATATTAGTTTTAGTATAAATAGGAGTGCCTTCTCCTCTCAAAAGGTGTGTTAGGTTTGGGAATGCTAAAGCTATGCTTATGCTTGATCTATTAAGAATTCTAAAAATTGTTTATGCTTATGCTTCATGTTATGAATACTATTGATGTTATGAATACAATCCTTTGAGTATGGTTAAGATTTCATGATGAGATATGGTGTTTGATCAAATGACTTCCTAAAATTTCCACCTCTCATGCACTTTAGGATGACCATCTCATGAGTATGGTTGTATTTTATTGTTTCATTTTTGCAAGATATATTAGTTTCTTTTATGCTCATTTTCTGCAATGTTTATTTTAATTCATTTGATTAGATGTATTTTTTTACATTCTTTTATGCTCATTCCATTTATGTTCTTTTGCAGGTCAAGTGTTATTGCTTTCATTTCATAGATTCATTTCTTTTCAATTTGTTTGTTTTTAGATTCATAGATAGTCATGAATGATTCTAATTTGACAATGCACATATCAGTAATTTCAATTGATCTCTCATTGCTTTCAAGAATAGGTTGCCTTTAAATTTCATAGCTTAAAAATTCAATGCTTTCTTAGTATAAGATCTGTTGTTTTCTAGATTAAATTTACTTTCAAGTCATTAGAATAGATTTAATTTCTTATTGATAATATAGATTTACTTTCATGTTACTAGAATAGATTTATTTTCATGCCAATAGAATAAGTTTACTTTCATGTCAATTGTCATTTCAATTTCATAGATTAAAAGATTTCTTTCCAAGTTTCGAATTTGTTGCTTTCGAAAAAAAAAGTGTGTGTATACTCATCTTAGACATATATTTCATGATATTTTCATTTCATCTTGAATTTTCTTTTAGTAGATTAAAATTTCTTTTGAATTGAAGTTGATTCTTAGTATATATATATATATTATATATTATATATATTATAATATATAATATATATATTATATATATAAATATTATATATATATATATATATATCTATATATATATATATATATATATAAAGAAACGGGTAACATTTTAATTATATCAATTGAAAAGGGAAGGTCCCGTACAAAATTCAAGATTGTGCTCTCTACAATTTCATCGATTTACATTGGAATGGGGCCTTCTTTCTACCTACATTATTCACATAGGGCCAGGTCCCGTACAAAATTCAAGATTGTGCTCTCTACAATTTTCATCGATTTACATTGAAATGGGGCCTTCTTTCTACCTACATTATTCACATATAGTCTTTGAACATAATTATAACTGTAAACTCTAAAAAAAACACCACTATATTCTATACATCGACGTAACATATATATAATATTATAACGGAAATCTTTCAGCCGCTACCAGGATCGATTTCTTCTCCTGAAGTTTCATCCACTGTAGTTGTCAATTCCTCCGTGACATCCTCTCCAACATCCAAGACCCGCTCAACAACAACTACCTCAACACCAACAATGTTGAAGACTTTGGCTTCCCCAACCCCAAATACTTCCTTTAAAACCCTAACAGTAGTAGTTTCCACTTTTATTTCTATGTTTTCCACCTTCTGTTGTATGCTCAACACATCGATACATAAGCCTTCCATTGTCTTCTGTAATAATTCCAAATCTTTACCCAATCCAGATAATTGAGGATAGAGGACTACCATATTTTCGTTAATTTCCTTAACAATTTCCTTTATAAATTGTTTAAATGAATTCTCTACCAAATTCTCGATGCATCCACCATTGCCATAACCATACCTCGAGCTTCCGAACCCTGAACCTCCACTACTGTCGCTTGTGGAGGCCATCTTCACAGCAATTTGGTTCTGAACAATAAATATCCTTTGATTAACTGACCGTAGACAACTACAATATATAATAACCCGTTCAACCCCAACATTCCTCCCGATCTTATCCTTCATAAATTCTAGACGATTTAGAGTCTTGTCAATGCAACTTCCCTCCATTTCCTCCACCGTAAAAAATAACCAGGAACATATTGTGATGGTACCATCTTCCCTGACATGTATAGCTATATTGCATCTCCTGGTGACTAACCAAGACCTCAACGCCCACCTGTCCTCGTACATGATCTGCATTCTAATGGTACCACACTTGTGCCTTAATGTGATACCTACCATCCTAGGTTCCAAAGCATTGCAGAGGTACATCAGGGAGCTAACCATCTTAACTACCGACTTAATTCTTTGTAGACCCGCACCCCCGCATAACAACACTGACCTGATGCTACAGTTTAGGGATTATGACATGAGGTTATGTCTTGGTTTATACATAAACTACTTTGTTCCAACACCACCCCCGCGTTGGCCTGACCATCCACCAATTGGTTATTGGCCTACAACACATGGAACTAGTTTACCTTTTCAGTTTTTTTTAACAAATAAATAATCCTGACCATGATTTAGGAGGTTTCCTCATCGAGAATATTGACATTCTCGAGGAGCTTCATACATTTTCGTATAATCATCATGGAGTCGCCTACTATAGACAAACTTTTGATACCATTAGCCAAACTGATATTCAGACCTTGCCAAAGAGAAAGGGCTTCAACATGATTATTTGTCGCGATGCCAAGTCCCCATGCGTACTTTATTTCTGTTTTTTCTTCGAGGTTAACAATTACCCCTCTTGCTCCAACCTCCCCAGATTCCTAGCATATATTGTGTAAGTATACTTCACAAGTATATGACCTTGGATTGACATTTAATGCTAGTAATTTAACTCACAATTAAATTACTCAACATTTTTGGTGTCATTGTCGGGGAAGTATGCATAGGCATTAGCTTTCAATCTCATTTTTTTTATCTGCATATGTAAAGCATTGAATATGATGCATGAATTTCAATCAATTTTTATACTATAAGAGTTTTGATCTAATCCATTTGTGGATAGGTGATCTAGAATGATGATCAAGCATTTATTGGAGAGCAAGGACTATATTGAAGAATGGTTTCAAAAAGTGACTATGCCACAACATTCGTCCATTCTTTAATGAATCATTGTGCCAAATTCAAATGTACAGTTGGTCTCTCATATCCTGGTGGATATTGAGGTATATTTTTCAAATTTGGATGTAATCACACTAGAGATCTTGATCCATAAATGACTTCACTGGAAATTCTCCTACACTTGACAAAAAGATTTTCTTTCTCAAAATAGAATAGGATAGAATAAACAAATAAACCCAAGCTTGGTGATGTTTTTGAATTTTTAAGTTTTTGTTTTTGAAGTTTGATTTCAATAGTTTCCCTAAAAATTTTCATTTGGTGGTGTAGTACAAGCCACCTCGTTCACTAGCCATTGACAAGAAGATCTACAAGAAGAAGGGACATTTGGAGAACACGTAGTGTTTTGGAATCGAAAATTTGAGGTTTGAGATCAATTCTTCTTACTTTGTTTTTCAAATTTCAGGATTCAAATAAATAAAGAATTTTGATATTATTGAGTTAGCTCTCTTCTTGCGCCTTGTTATGCCCTGGAAGATCAAAAAGGAAAATTGAATAAATTAGTTTTGAAATTTCACAATAAAATTCACAAATCTAAAAAGAATGACAAAGAGATCTAAATTGATTTTTCATTCTAAAAAAATTCTTAAATTTTAATCTCCAACTTTGTACTTATTTTTGTCTCAAAATTTGCTCAATTTTTTTTCTTAAAACAAAAACCTAATAAAATTTCTCATAAATTTCTAAACTAAGTTATTTATTTAAAAGATTAAAAAAACATTTAAAAATTCAATAAAACAAATATTAAAATAAACATTAAAAATAAAATAAAATAAAAACCAAAACAAATTAACAAAATGAATATAACAACAAAACATTAAAACAATTCAAAACAATAAAATAAAAAAACAAAACATGAAAATAAAAACAAATCATTAAAAATTAAACAAAATAAAAAAACAAATAAAACAAAAACAAAAAAACAAACTATAAAAATTACACAATAAAACAAAAACATAAAAACGAGACCATAAAAAAAAAATACACAACAAAACATAAAAAACACAAGCCAACATAAATCCCCATTGCATGTATATATAAATAAAATAAACAATAATTCAAAAACAAAACCATAAATAAAATGACAATCAAATCAAAACAATAAAACAAGAAACAGGCGAAAAACCTCAAACCCCATTGCATATCATAAACCACTGTCCAATAGCGCACATATTAGTTTTAAAAAGGCGGGTTAGGGCTCTACTCCATTGCCGCGACTTTGGTTCGGCAAACCTGCAAATAAAAGCTTTAACTGTTGTTGCTCATCATAAGGACATCTTTCAATTTAAATTGGTGACACAAATCCATTTTTTTAAAGGAAGATTTGCATGTGAGAGATTTCATAATCTAGGCTGCTAACTATTTGTTAAATTGTTGTATCCTTTGTGATTTTGTGATTTTGTTAATGTTTTAAACTTTAAAAATAGTTTTTACTACTTTAATTCACAAATTGTGCATGTGGTCTAATGGTAAGTTATTCACGGAGGTTGTGATTTTAAAAGTGATGGAGGTCATTTGTTAATCATTTGACACTTTCACAGTTTATTAACCTTGCAACAATTTTGTTGCCATGTAGCGACATAGGATTGGTCCATGTGGTAGTGCAACATTGGTTCACCAACTAATGTCATAGCCTTTTCAGCATGCCACCTCAATCACCACAACATCACATGTCAATGCCATATCAATATGCCACGTCCATTGCCCCATCAACATGCTAAGTGGCACTCTTTGATGCTGCCACATGGCACCTATTGTAGCTCCTAGAGACAACCATGGATTGATTACAAGACCAGTGCCTCTAGATTCTATGTGTTTCATATGATTTTCTAGAAATGGGGACATCACATATAGTTTATATATATATTGGGTTGGTTCATTCACCTAAAGGAGTAAGACATGAATTTCTGATACTGCTTCACATGTACAAACCTCAGAAATGTGCATAAAGTAGTGGAGGCTGAGTAGTTCAAGGACTTACAGTTTAATAATATTTTGTAGAGCAAATGAGAGAGGATGAGGAGAAGGAGCAACACATCTCATAGAGTCTAAAACATAAAAAATTCTATATTCAACACATAGAGCTTGAAGCCATAAGAAGTTCTACAATTATTTGAGTTGTTGGAAGATATACTGGACAACAGAGAGACGGGGTGCTATGATTCATGGAGCACAACTATTAAATATATATTTTCAATGACCCATATAGGCACATGCATTAACAATGTTGATACAAATAAATTTGTGATGACGTTACAGGAACATGCATTAACATATCAATACAAATGAAACTGTGGAGAAGTTTCAAATTATTCTAGCAGCTATGATTGCATGAATTCATAGAAGAAACATGAACATAAATGGGTTTTAGCAGAGGGATAACATACTATAATACTTGAAGGGGGAATCACCACCATTTCCTTGATATTCTGAAAGATCTCTATTACAAAGCCATATAGTTTGAAAATTACATGTAGAGTCTTCTTTAGAATTTCTGAACCTTTCTTAAGTCTTTCTTCCTCCTATTTATCCAGAGAGGAGGAGCCTTGATCATTCATTACATCAAAAATCTTAGGCAAAGTCTTAGCTATTAGGTTGACTAGCTGTCTCGTCCAGGGATGGCTCTGTGGCCCAAGAACATTACAGAATTAATTGCCTCATTGAAGGGAGGCACATTATAGGGGAACAATTTAGTCAAAATCAAACGAACAAGATAGGAAGATATCTCCACGCCCATCCCTGTGATCGCCATCGCTTTAGGTTGGATTGTGCTCACGGTATGGCCTCTTGTGCTGCTCAACCGACTCTCGTCGCTTCTGCCTTTACTACTTGAACCATTCATCCTTTAAAGTTGGGAATGAGCGCTATGAGTTTCATGCTGCGATACTGAAACATATGATTTCAGGGCGATACTTCGTTTCCCCTCTAAACAGGAGACCATTCCGGATAATTAAATCCTCCTGAGCTACTAAGTCCCTCTTTACTCATGTCAGCACCGACCTTGGTTCCGTGTCACAATGGGCCTTTTTGGATCAACCCATGCCAGGTTTGAATGCACCACCTGTTTTCTTAAAAGCCACAACTACTGACCCATCATGCCTTTAAAGCTCTGCAAAACACTATCGCCGCCCTTATATGCCTGGTAATGCACTCATGGTGTAATATGGAGGACTTTCCTATGCTAGCCCTTATCATTAAAACCTCACGAAATAGGCAAGTTCCGATCCCCCTTAGCCCCCTTTACTTCAGCCCCTTTCCGTAATTTTCCTCATATGACCAGGGGCTTGAACTAGGTGATTAGTCCAAAGGAGCTATAGCCTTTAAAAGCTTGTTCGGGGGCCTTTTTCCTATAATACATGTAATCCTGCATACCGACGACTTACAACATTTGCCTTTAATACCTTCCTTTGAACCTTGTGATTGCTGATCTATGGGGTTGGGTCCACCCAAGGTATCACAATCGCAATACAGGAGAGCATGTGAGGATGAGTGGTTTTTTCGGAGCGGGTCAAGAGCGGTGAGTGGTAAGTGAGGGGGGGGGGGTGCGAAATAATATGAGAGGGACACGTAGTGGAGGGGATTGGCAGGGAAACTGAATTTTGGACCCCCCCTTGCTGATAAAGGAAAACATGGTGGGGGGGTCCAAAAAGGCCTGGGAGCCTTTGATCTAGGCGGAGTTAATCTTGACCGTCCAGAGATGGGGGGTTGTTGAATGAGTGTGTGGCCTTCGAAAGGGGTGGACCCAACAACTTTTTTAACTCCATTGTATAACATATCGCATTCGGGGGGTTCCCGCATATCGCAATCGCAAGTCGGAAGGGGCTTTGGCGGAGGAGGGACCTTTCCTTGCACGATATCTGATCACCGATTTGAGATAGGTGACATCATCACTACCATGTGTCACCCTATGAGTGGTGACACATGTCACCCAAAAATGCCCCCATAGGACACCTGAAAAGCTGAATCAACGTGCCACGTGTCCTCTATACTTCCACATCATGCTGACGTCAGTGGCCCTGTGGATTCATTCGAACCAATGGTGCTTTTCCACGTGGCCCCTGAAGGAGAGAGAAAAAGGCTCACGTATCCTTGTTTTTCCTTGCTTTTATTTGTTAATCCTTTTCTCAGCCCTTTTAGCGCTTTACACTATTATCTCAAAATCATGACATTGCAATGTTTTAGAGTGTTACCCCATTGACCCGCAGATCACTGATAAGCCTAGTTTGCGATATTGATGATCGACCGATCGCTGATTTCGCTACATGGCTTGTTGCTACTTTGGAAAAGTCGCAGATTTTCCATTGCGATGAACTCTAGGACCTTTGATATGTGATTTGCGATGAGCCCTTACTTGTGTTCTTTTCTTTCTTTGTTTTCTCGCTTTCAAGGGGTAACTTCAACAAGCCTTATCTTCTATCTAGGAGTCCATTTTCGGACTTCCACATACCATTGAAAAGATCTTTCCGAGAAATATGCAATGGAGAGGGTTCAATTTGGCCTTGAGTGCTTTTGTGGCTTGGAATATGGCTTCAAAATTCACTTCTCTTTGGCGACTTTGATCAACTAAAAACTCATAATGTAGTGAGTGACAACATTGGCTCCAACTGGGGACAATGCCTTGCTGGCAAGGTGCTGAGAACCTGTAGACCAGTAGCCTTCCTTCCATTGGGCATGGAGTCATTTTTAAACAAACTATAATTATGTGCAAATGGACTTTTCAACATAAACTGAAAATTACATATAACAATTACAATGCACACAATGGTATTTACAATGGGTTTAGGGCAAGTACCTCTAGTTTTGGAATTAGAGTTTAAGGAACTGACCATTTACCGGTAGTTCTAGAGATTCACCGTCGAGACTCTCAAGTATGTATGCGTTATTTCCTCTTTCTTCTACAATCTTGAAAGGGCCCAACCATAGCGGGTCGAATTTTCCATGTTTGCCTTTGTCTTCTCGTCGGACGTCCCAGTGGAAAACTAAATCTCATGATTGAAGCGGTCAATCCTTAGCCTTCTTGTCAAACAAGGATTTCATCTTTTATTGGTAATTTGACAATTTGGCCTCCACCTGTTCTCTATTCTCATGAAGCTCGACTAACTTATTTATCCTTCGCATTAAGGCACTTGGCTCTTCCTTTTCTTCTTGTAGTAACCTCGCCACCGGCATTCTAATTGGATTGGGAAGATTGTAGGCCTTACCATACACTAGTTAAAAAGGTGATTTCACCGTGGATCATTTAGGTGTTACCCAATTGGCCCATAGGGAAAACTTAAGTTGGGAGTCCCAGTTCCTCTGATTTTTGGTGATGGTCTTCTTCAATACCCTCACCACAGTTTTGCTGGAGGACTCAACCAAGCCATTACCTTGAGGATAATAGGTAGTGGGGTGCCTGATGATGATATTGAACTTATGGTAGAAGCTGGTGAACTTGGCCGATTTGAAGACCTGATCATTATCAGTGATAATTTTGAAGGGACAACTAAAGAGGGATATTATGTTCTCCTCCATGAATTTAATCACCACTGAGTCTGTAGCATTTCTAACTGGGATGGCCTCTGCCCACTTGGTGAAATAATCTGTGACCGTCAATATCCACTTGTGCTGGTCACTGGATGGTGGGTTTATTTCTCCTATGAAATCTAGTCCCCATTGTCTGAAAGGTTCTTCCACATGTACTGGAATCAGGGGGAGAGGAGAAATCTTTTGCCTCTCAGCAAACACTTGGCACTTCTGACACGACTTGACCTGGGAATGAACATTCCGAAATAGTGTAGGCCAATAGAACCCTGCCTTCAGAATTTTATATGATGTGGTCTTCCATTTGTAGTGACCTCCACAAAATCCACCATGAAAAGCCTCAATCACCTTCTGGGTTTCACCCTCCACCAAACATAACAACAATACCCCCACTAGGTCCTTCCATTAAATTAGGCCATTGGATATGATATATTTTTGCACTCACAACCTCACAACTCGATATTTGGATTTATCTAGACCCAACATGCACCTTAGGAATAAGAGGTAATGAATGATGTTCCTATACCAGGGTGATCCATCATATTTGGCATAGATTTTTTGCTAAGATGTTTTGATCCCGCTTTGATGATCCTCTGGTCTATCTTCCTTTGTGATCAAGTTTATCCCTAAATCTTGGAAATTAGATTCAAATAAAACTTTGGCCAACCTCTGGCCTTTTATGAGATTGGTAGGCTTGATTTCTAGCTCATATTCTTGTATCTTAACTATCCACCTACCCATTTTTCCTTCGTTGTCTCCTTGCACTAGGATGTCCTTGACTGCTGTCGTTGGGACAAACACTCTAATTTCTAATTGCAGCACATACATACGAAATGCCTTCAAAGCCTTGACTAGTGCATAAGCTTGTTTCTCCAATATGTTATATTCAAGCTCAACATCCCTTAGGACTTGGCTGAAGAAGGCGACGAGCTGTTCATAACCATCTTTATTTTTCTGTAGCAGCACTGTAGCAATAGTATGTGGAGAGGCGAAAGAAAATATATGGAAAGGCACTGAATAGTCGGGGCTGACCAGTATCGGGGCCTCAACCAAAGCTTCTTTAATTCTTATGAAAGAATCTCTGGGGGTTGGGCTCCACCTGACTTCATTTTAATTCTTGAGCATGTTTGTAATACCCTTGACAATTTCTGCTTAGTTGGGTATGAACCTCCTCACGAAATTTATTCTCCCTAGAAAAGCTTGAACCTATTTTTTATTTCTGGGAAGGGGAATATGGTTGATGGCTTTGACTCGTTCAGGATCGATCTTTACTCCTTCCTACACTACTGTGTGTCCAAGTAGCTTCCCCTTAGTTAGGGTGAATTGAGACTTCTTAGGATTTAGAGAGAGACCATACCTCCTGCATTTTTCAAAGGTGAGCTTTAAGTGGAGGATGTGCTCTTCATCAGTTTTGGAAAAGATTGTGATGTCGTCCAAGTAGACCACCACAAATCTATCTTGCTCCCTTATGAAAGCTATGTCCATGGCTCTTTGAAATGTGGCCCCTACATTAATGAAGCTGAAGGGCATGTGAGCGTACATGAATGCTCCCCAAGGGTTGGTGAATGCATTTTTATTTTGATCCTCAGGGTGGACTACCACTTGGTTGTAGCTAGAGAATCCATCCATCATGGACATTCTGGTTGAGCCAACCACCTTTTGCAATATATAATCCATCTTGGGCAGCAGGTAGTTGTCTTTCAATGACGCCCTATTTAGATTCCAGAAATCAACACACAACTTTATTTGCCTGCTCTTTTTCCGGACAGCGACTAGGTTGGCCATCCATTCAGAGTACCTTAAAGGCATTATGATCTTTGCATGTAGCAACTTTCTCACCTCTTTTTCAATGGAGGGGAGTAAGAGTGGATTTATCTGCCCGAGTTTCTGTTTGCATGGCTTTATTACACTCTTCAAAGGAATCTTATGCTGAATGATGTTAGTATAAAATGCTTTCAAATCCTCATAAGACCAAGAAATTACATCCTTGTAAATTTTGAATAGATCTAAATACATTTGTCTGTATTGTAAGGGGATTCCTTTTGATATCTTGATCATATGGGGTTCCTCCTCTGATCCAATGTTGCAGTCTTCTACTTGATCATCTATCTCGGGGCCATTGGTTTGGAGACTATGTTGTCATTATTCAAAATCCTTTCCAGTGGGACCAGTCCACGAGGGATGGTATTCCCTTTCAATTGCAAAATTTTGTGCCTGGCCACTATGTCTTTCCACGAAGTGGCTTCTTGATTTGCTTCTTCTTCTTCTTGATCGATGGTGGAGTGGGATAAATCCCCAATGAATTTTATGAATATTTTTACCTGCTCATCATCCTCAAATACCTACCAGAGCTTGACATTATCAGGTATTGAGGGTCTGTATCTGCCTTCTACCTCATGTCTGAGGAGCGGATTTTGAGGGGGCCTAAAACTGCTTGTTGCTATGGCAAGGGAGTCAGCCATCTTGTTTGCTTTCCTGGGCAGAAATTGGATATTAAAGGCCACGAAGAAATTATCAATTAGATCCCACACTTCATTTCGGTACGTCCTCAGTCTGGGATGTTTGGCCTGGCATTGATTCCTGATCTACCTTATGACCAACTCAATGTCTCCATAAACCATTAATTCAATATTCATATATATATATATATTTGTTTTTGTTTTTGTTTTTGTTTGTTTGTTTGTTTTGTTTTGTTTTTTTTTTTTGTAACCCGAGGAGAAATCATTCGTACTTCGTCACATTGTTGGTTGCCTCAAATTCCATCTTGAAAGAGAGGGGTACTAGGCTGCCCTCGGGAGATACCAACAATATTCCAGCTCCATTTCCCTCTTTTGAGTTTGACTGCCTTATTAGGTGTACTGATGTTTCCCCTAAGAAGGTCTCATCTTCTTCTAGGAATAGGCAGGAGAGGTCACTTTCTTTCCATGCACTGGGCAATTTTCTGAGCCTTTAGCTGGGGTCGTAGTTTTTACAAACTTGGATTCTCTATACAACCTCCTTTGCTCGCCTCCAAAAGTGGGGATAGTAGCATAAGTCAGATCTAACTTGATAGAGCCCCCCACTTTGGAACCCCAAGATTTGGATAAGATCATGTCAAACCAAGGAGGAATATCAGCCACCACTATATACATTACCACACTCTTCACAGGGATCTGAGCCATGTTTACCACCAGATCCTTTATCATCCCTAAGCACTTGACTCTCTTAGAGTTAAAGGAGTACATGTGCTTGTATGGTATGGTGATCTCCAAGCCCAACTGTTCCATTGCTGTTAATGGCATGAGGTTGTGTGCTGCTCTGGAATCCAACACGCAATTATGTAGTAAGAGGTCATGGACTACTAGGGTCACGTAGAAGGGTGTAATAGAAGGATCCAACTCTTCCACATGCAGCCTAAAAGCAACCATTGGCCTCTCCTCTTGGAGATTTAAACTATCATGAGTTGGTGCTGTGATAGATAGATGCATGAATTGAGAGACTTGAGCTTTATAATTAGGATAATTTAGGAGCTCAGTTAGAGGAACAAGAATCTTTACCTTTTCAAGCTCCTTCTAGAGATTGAATGTGGGTTGGGATTTTCTGTACCTCCTGGCTCTATTCCTTCTTCCTTACCACTAGCAATTTTGAGTAGAACAGGTGCCTCCTTTTCTGTGCATCCCTCAGAAATATTTCTTTCCTTGTTGGAGGGGACTTTCATCTTGGAAGGGTCAGGATTTAGCTTACCTTTCCCTTTATCTAGTGTTGGAGGAATAACTTGAGGAGCATTTCCCTCATGTTCTTCTGGTTCTATTGAACTCTTCTTTGAATACCTTAGATCATACTTATGTTGTGGTTGTGCTTGCATGAAATCTGCAAACTGTTTGCAATAATAATCTATATCTTCCTCATTTGCTGCTGCTTCTCTATCATGACTGGCCTCCTGGTGAGCCATATTCTCATGTTCTTCTTTGGAAAAATCAGAATAAAAATTTCCCTACATCTCCTGTGTAACTAACGATTTCTCATTGGGATCCTCTTATAAATATAGAGGATGAGGGATTTGATCGAGTTGTTCCTTCCTTTCCCTTGGAAGTATTTCCAGTTATTGACTTGAGCATTCTATTAGGAGAGGTTCTTGTTCTCAATTTCAAGATTTCCAACCTTCTGGGGTAAACTCCTGATGAGTTTTTCTCATTAATCCATCTTCAGGTCTGGTGGTTCTCTATCTCGATCAAAGGAGGATGCCTCTTCTCTCCCTCTCTTATTCTCAATAGGTTCTTGCTTTCCTCTTAACTTTCCTGCTGAGGTGAAATTTGCCTCCACCTCAAGTGCATCGATTTGGAGTTGATCTAGAGTGAGAGATTTCCTTTCCCTCAGAGTAAAGCCAAAGTCAGGTTCAAAAGCTCCCAAAAAATCTACTCGAGCAACAGCTGGAGGAGGCTTTATCTTAGCTAGCAGGTTATCGTACTACTCGTTGAATCTTTTACTAAATTATGAGATGTCCTCTTTTGGATTCTTCTTTATGGCATTAAACTCTGTGAGGAGGTACTCATGATTTCTATTTTCACCCCATTTCTGTGTGAAAGAGTTTTCAAGTTCCTCCCAGGTAGTGATGGAGGCATTGGTAGGGCCTTGAATAATTTTTTGGCTTCTCCATCCAGGGACTATACAAAAAGTCTGATGACCACATCTAGTTGTTCCACGTTTAGGTTCTCAACAAAGGCACAGAAGGTCTCAATGTGCCTTTGTGCATTGTTATCATCCTCCCCATTGAACCTAGGTAGAAGATTTAGATAGTATTGGGGCATAGCACTTAGAGGCTGAGGTAAATTAAGAGGTGCATATTTATTTAGCAAAAAACCTAGAAGAGCCATATGGATTAATGGAGGGGAATTGAGACTTGAATGAGGAACTTGGCCCAAAAACATAGTGGTAGGAGTGGCTAGACTGAAAGTAGGGTATGTAAGAGTTTCAGGGGTAATTCCTAAGTAGTGATTAACAACATGTTGAGAATTGGATGAGGAGGCTTCAAATACTGATGGAATGGTAGTGTAGGCAGTGGGAGTTTTCTCCTTCCAGACTTTTTTGAAAATTATTTTCTCTGGGTCAGTTACAAATGGGGCTTTCTACTGAGAGGTATCTGAGTGAGTGTGGGGCTTCTTAAAAGCCAAGATGATGAACTGATGATGGGGTGTGTCGAGTCGCCAAGGTGATGTGGATGCAATCAGAGCGTCTTTGTTCACCTACACAAAGGGTGCTCAAATTGTTGTATCCCAGGGGAAAAATCCTTCGATACCTTCCTCGACAACAACGCCAGAAGATGTTGTAGCTCTCGGAGATAGCCTTAGATTGCTTACAATACCAGTGCCTGGGCACATCTATATTCTACGTGTCTCATATGATTTTATAGAAATGGATACATCACACACACACACACATATTGGGTTGGTTCATTCACCTAAAGGAGTAAGACATGAATTTTTGGTACTTCTTCACATGTACAAACCTTAGAAATATGCATAAAATAGTGGAGGCTGAGTATTTCAATGACTTACAGTTTAATAAGATTTTGTAGAGCGAATGAGAGAGGATGAGGAGAAGGAGAAACACATCTCATAGAGTCTAAAACATCAAGAATTATATATTCAACACATAGAGATTGAAGCCATAAGAAGTTCTACAATTATTTGAGTTGCTGGCAGATATAATGGACAACAAAGAGACAGGGTGCTATGATTCATGGAGTGAAACTATCAAATATATATTTTCAATGACCCATACATGCACATGCATTAACAATGTTGATACAAATGAATCTATGATGAAGTTATAGACACATGCATTAACATATCAATACAAACGAATCCATGGGGAAGTTTGAAATATTTCTAGCAGCTATGATTGCATGAATTCAGAGAAGAAACATGAACATAAATGGGTTTTAACAGAGGGATAATGTAATGTAATACTTGAAGGGGGAATCACTACCATTTCCTTGATATTATGAAAGATCTCTATTACAAAGCCATATAGTCTAAACATTACATGCAAAGTCTTCTTTAGAATTTATAAAACTTTCTTAAGTCTTGCTTCCTCCTATTTATCCAGAGAGGAGGAGCCTTGATCATTGATTACATCAAAAATATTAGGCCGAGTCTCAACTGTCAGGTTGACTAGCTGTCTCGGCCAGGGATGGCTCTGTGGTCCAAGAATATTACAAAATTAATTGCCTCATTGAAGGGAGGCACATTAGAGGACAAAAATTCAGTCAATATCAAACGAACAAGATAAGAAGATATCTCTGCGCCCATCCCTATGATCGCCACTGCTTTAGGTTGGATTGTGCTCATGGTATGGCCTCCTGTACTGCTCAGCTGACTCCTGTCACTTCTGCCTTTACGACGTGAACCCTTCATCCTTTAAAGTTGGGAATGGGCACTATTAGTTTTATGTTGTGGTACTAAAACAAAGGACTTCTGGGCAGTACTTCGTTTCCCCTCTGTACAACAGACCATGCTGGATAATTAAATCCTCCTGAGCTACTAAGTCCCTCTTTACTCCTGTCAGCGGCAACCCAGGTTCCGTGTCACAATGGGCCTTTCTGGATCAACCCTTGCTGGGTTTGAATGCACCACCTCTTTTCATAAAAGCCACAAATGCCATTCATCACGCCTTTAAAGCTTTGCAAAACAGTATCAACACCCTGATATGCCTAGTAATGCACTCACAATGTAATACGAAGGACTTTCCTATGATAGACCTTATCATTAAAACCTCATGAAACAGGGGAGTTCCGATCCCCCTTAGCCCCCTTTACTTTTGGCCCCTTTCTGTAATTTTCCTCATATGGCCGAGGACTTGAACTAGGTGCTTAGCCCAAAGGAGATAGAGCCTTTAAAAGCTTGTTTGGGGGCCTTTTTCCTTTAATACATGAAATCCAACATACCAACGACTTACAAAATTTGCCTTTAATACTTTCCCTTGAACCTTGCGATCGCCGATCTGCGGGGTTGGGTCCACCCAAGGTATCACAATCGCAATACAGGAGAGAATGTGAGGATGAGTAGTTTTTTCAGAGGGGGTCAAGAGCGTTAAGTGGTAAGTGGGGGGGGGGGGGTGTGAAATGATATGAGAGGTACACATAGCGGAGGGGATATCTGGGGGTTCCCGCATACCGCAATCGCAAGTCGGAAGGGGCTTTGGCAGAGGAGAGGCCTTTCCTTGCAAAATTTCCATTCGCTAGTTTTCGATACTTGACATCCTCACTTCCATGTCTTACCCTATCTGTGGTGATACATGTCACCCATAAATGCCTCATAGGACCCTTGAAAAAGCTGAATCAATATGCCACATTTCCTCCATATTGCCACGTCATGCTGGTGTCAGTGGCCCTGTTGATCTAGAATTTATCTAGGACAAAGAATTAGAGGTATTACAAACTCATGTGCATGGATGTGCCTATGTTACTTATGCAACGGATTGATAAGATTGTTAGAATACATAGACACTGAGGCAATCAGAGAAAACATAACAGTCAAACATGTAAACAAAACAAGTTTAATAAGGAGTTCACCCAATGCTCCTGGGCTACGTCTCCTGGTCCAGCCTTTCAGTGGTGGCCTCTCTATTATGTTTTCAAATAGATTTTTTATAACAGTGAGCTCGATTCGAGACTCACTAAATAAAATGAAGTCAGTAGGAATGGAGTGCACAGACTCTCCTTACTGAAACTCGACCTTTGAGGGTCACAGTAGTATGACAGGCTTATGCTGAGGAGTTTGCTTGAACCTCTCAAGCCTTCAATGGAGTACACAGACTGTCTGACTCTCTCTAGCTTTGTCTAGCTCGATGCTGCCTTCAGGTCAGATCGACGTCTACTCTCTGTTCTCTGCTATTAGCTTCCTGCGTCTAGCTAACTCTTGTTTGCCTCTCTGTGTGTTTTCTCTGCTTCTATCAGGGCACGGATTTAAAGCCAGTCTGTTATTTTGACTGTTCATTTCTGCTTCCCGACCTTTTGGTTTCCTTACCTCTGTCCATTCGAATTCCTCTTCTTTGCGTCATCATCACTAGGTAACGCCTCGCAGGGAGATGGCCACCTGTTTTCCAACGAACTAGGTGTCAGTTTCCTTGAATCATTTTTGAATGGCTGTTAATTCCGTTTGTTTCAAGATCGCCTGCGAATCATGAATTGTTTGCCAACTCATCATCCACGTTGGACTTCAAATCCCCTGTCATCTTGCTTTTTGACATATCAAATTTGGTCAGTCATCGGGACGTATCTTCGCCGTTGATCTGGGCCCCCCAGATCCTACGGTCATCCTTCATATCGGGCAGACAAGTCACACGATGTTTACCCATCCGATGCGAGCAATTTTCTCTCTCATACGTCAGACGCATGTCGCTCGATATGTGGCATCGGGTGGGACTCAGTCAAAACTGCTTACCACCTCGAGGCCTTCCGATATCCTATCGGTTTGTGGAATCCCATGCTACGGAACTGAATGCATTACTTTTCCGAATTTTATAGTGATTTCGGGTCCGGGCACTTCGAGGCTTTTCTTCATTGAGGGGGACACCCTGCGATACATGATTAGCGCTAATCACGTATTAGAAACCACTCCCGTTTCTTGATTTGGCCTCCGGTTTCGCCAGTTTGTGCTAGTGTGCGTTACCATAGGCCAACGGTTTTCGCGCTCGACCAATGGTCCTCGTTGCTCCTCTCTAGCCACAACTGCAACTGTTACGAGGATTCCTTCTGATAGCTTTGATTTTTCTAGGATTTGAATATTTTAACATAATTTGAAACAGTCATGAAAACTTAGAGAGTGTTCTAGGATCCAATACGGATCACGACCTTCCCACTGAAAAAGATTTTGGACCACCAAAAGTTGGTTTTCTTTTAAGCATCAATCAAGTGAGGGTATTGCTTCCTCACTTGCTCAATTTCTATCCATTTCACACTGCTTGGCTTTGAACCTTTGAGTCCAATCCTGAGGTATTCAACATCCCCTTTACGCGTAGTTCTTACCTTCCTGTCTAGAACTGTATCTTCCTGAAATTCATTAAGATATTCAGGCAATAGATCATCAATAGAATGCAATTGACTCTGCTCTTCGGGATCTTCGATTAATGAAGGTTCAAATAGTCTCAAGATGTCTGCATTAACAACTGAGTAGATGTGCATGTAAGCTGGTAGATCAAGGCGAAAATCATTCTCACCAATTTTCTCAAGTATCTTGAAAGGTCCATACCTTATTGGTTTTAGCTTCTTACCTTCACCTTGCATTTTGTCTTTGCTGATATACAACCAGACTGGATCATCAACTTGGAAACTATGCTCCATCCGATGCTTGTCATGCCTTGCCTTGTACTTGGTTTGGCTCTTTTCCAGTTGTTCCCGTACTGCCTGGTGAATCTCTTGGATTTGTTCACTGAACTTGGTTGCCTTGTCCACATCACTATGTCCATCAACTGCTATGTCTTTACGAAAGACACAATCCAAGGGAGACCTTGGTGTGAAACCGAAATAGGTCTCGAAAGGAGATCTCTGTGTAGAATAATGTTTAGCTCGGTTGTAATCATGCAATGTTCATCCCAAAGTTTGGGATGCTTGCTGCAATAGCCTCTAAGCAATTGGATCACTGTCCTGTTGACCACTTCAATTTGGCCATCTGTCCATCAATTCCCACAAACTTGACCAAAATTTCCCAACAAATTGGGTATCTTGATCAGGTATTATGGAAGTGGGTAATCCAAAATGGACCCATACATGCTGGAAGAACAACTTTGCAATTTGTTAAGCTGTAGTCTGTTTGTTACAAGGTATTAAAATACACATTTTGTTGAACCTATCCACAACAACATATAAATAGTCATGACCTTTCCTAAATTTAGGCAGTCCTGCAACAAAGTCCATGGAAACACTTTCCCAAGGATGAGAAGGAACTGGTAGTGGAGTGTACAAGCCTAGTTTTCTATTGCTGGGCTTGCTTTTAGCACACATGGTATACCCTCTTACATATCTAGAAATTGTCTCATTCATTTTTGGCCAATAACAAAATCTTTGCAGCTATGCAGCGATTTTACTTACACCAAAGTGACCAAATATTAGAGAAGTGTGTGCTTCTCGAATTATCTTTACTCTTTTAGTTTGTGGTATGCATAGCTTCCTAAAATGATACAAGAGTTGGTCCTTAACATGATAATCCAATTCTTCTACCTGTTTGCCTTGACTTAAAGTTGCATATACATCTTTAAAATATATATCTTGAACATATTGTTCAATGTAGCTCTCATGCAATACTGAATTATGCTTAAGTATAGTAGATGCATTATAATTGGTCTGGACAACATATCTACAACTTTATTATGTATGCCCTTTTTATATCTGATGACTAAATGAAACTTTTGTAGAAAACCCATCCATCTATAATGTCTTGATTGCTGCAACTTAGTTTGGGAGTGTAGATATTGAAGTGGTTGATGATCAGTATGTATAATTGTCTCTTTGCCCATTAAGTAATGTTTCCACTTTTTCCCACTCTGTACTAGTGCATACAATTCTTTATCATATGTAGGATAGTTAACTACTGCAGAATTAAATGTCTCAAAATGATAACATATGGGTTTATCGTGCTGCATCAACACTACTCCCATGGCATAGTCACTGGCATTTGTTTCAATCTCAAATGGTCTTTGAAGATCAGGCAGTGCTAGTATTGGTGTTGTACTAATCTTTTCTTTCAAGATGTCAAAGGCTTTCAATTGTTTGCCTCCCCACTGAAACACCTTGTTCAATCATGTTAAAGCATGTAAGGGAGCTGTAATAAGGAAAAGTTAGAAATAAACTTTCTCCAATATTGTACTGCTCCTAAGAAGCTTCTAACCTCGATAGCATATTTGGGTTTAGGTCAGTTTACAATGACTGCAACCTTAGAGGGACCTATCTTCAATTCACCACCCCCTACTATATGTCCCAAATAATTCAAAGATGTTCTGCCAAATTCACATTTTGAGAGTTTAACATAAATTTTTTCTCTTTTCAAAACATCTAGTGTCTCCTTGACATGCTTTAAATGTTCTTCCCACGTTTTGCTAAATATAAGAATGTCATCCAGATATACAATAACAAAATAATCAAGAAAAGGCCTGAGTACATCATTCATTACTCTCATGAAAGTAACAGGAGCATTATTTAAGCCAAAAGGCATAACGAGTGACTCATACAATCCTTGCTTTGTTTTGAAAGTAGTCTTCCATGCATCTTGCTCTGCAACTCTAACCTGATGATAGCCACTATGCAAGTCTAACTTGGAAAAATAAACAGCTTCTTTCAACTGATCTAATAGATCATCTATGCGAGGAAGGGGATAACGATTTTTGATCGTTATCTTATTCAGTGCTCGGTAATCAATGCACATTCTCCACGATCCATCTTTCTTTCTCACCAGAATAATTGGAGACCTGCATGGTGATGTGCTAGGTCTGATGAACCCCTTCTCGAGTAGCTCCTGTACCTGCTTCTTGATTTATGCATTCCCTAAAGTGGACAACCTGCACATTCCGATGTTAGGCAATGGAGAATCTTGCTGCAAATTAATATCATGCACTATTTCCTTTTTGGGTAGCAGACCTTTAGGTTCTTGAAACAATATATCATATTCTGAAACAACTTTTTCTAAATCAGCTTGTTGTTTAGCATCACAGCCCTCAAATGCATTGGTTTTATCAGGTTTCTTTTTCTTTACAACCATCAGTAAAAATTGTTTGCATGAATTTATAATTCGTTTCATCTGCCCTGAGTTTATGACAGTATAATTATTCTTGAGCTTATGAGCTCTTACAATATAATATTCGATTCCATCTTTAATGATTAGATACTTGTTCTCAGCTCTATAGAAAATAGCTTTTCTATCATACAAGAAAGGACTTCCTAAAAAAATTCCACATATATCCAAAGGAACTATATCTAACTCAACCTCATCTACAAATGCTTACCCAAAAGAAAACTTAAGTTTACATTGTCTAGTCACTTGTAGCTTTGCTTTATCACATAACCAACCTAATGGATATGGTTTCTTGTGAGGTGTGGTTAGTAATCCAAACTTCTTTACAATTGCTTCAGAAATTAAATTTGCTTGTGAGCCACTATCAAACAAAGTATCAATATTTTGATGATTGGAAATAACTCGAATATGAAAAATCTCATGTCTTTTTCTCTCATTTTCTTCATTATCAGTAGATTGTGTAGAATTACTAGTGGATGCTTTAGAATTTTTACCTTTTATACCTGTGGTTGCGATTGTTGCTTCATCTCCTGAGTCTGACCCTAAATCTTTTTGAATAGTTGCATCAGTCTTCTTCTTCTTTCCCTCGAACTTCTTAGGTTTCAGCTCCGGATGTAGAATCCAACAATGTTCATCATCATGCCCATCCTTCTTACAATGAGTGCATGAAGACTTGCTTTTCTGTACAATGTTTGTCTTCCTCTCTTTCCATTTTTGTTTTCTTTTCTCCTTATTTTTGCTTGCAGTGAGTTTGGATGATCCCCCAACTTCTGGGTTCCCATTCTTACCTCTAGTTTCTAGATGCATAGCCTGAACATATACCTCATCTATGCTGGTGGGATTAAACACGAGGATAGTGTGGGCCTCATGTAGCTATGTAGACCACCTATATACTTCAACAGAGTCTCAGGTGAGTCTAAAGAAATTCTTAGAATTAAAGCTCTTTTCCTAAATTCTTGGGTGTAACCTTGTACACTTTGTCCTTTTAGTCGCCGAAGAGTTTGCCAACTCATCATGGCTTGCTGCATGTAAGCTAGTGGATAGAATTGCTTTTTAATTGCAGAAACAAATTCACTCTAGACAAAAATAATCTTACCATGTTCCTTCATGTCAGCTTGTGTCCTGCCTTCCCACCATACCAAGGCAGTGCCTCCAAGGCATAGGCTGGCCAACTAAATCTTACTCTTGTCTGCGTCAATGCTCCACACTCTGCAATAAACATCAATTTGTCTGATCCAATTATCCAACTTCTCTGCATTCAACTCTTCATCATATATTGGTAAATCAAATTTAACATCTAATTTAATCAAAGATGTCTTCTTTTATTTTCAAGGCTATTAGGAGGCATGAGAAATTTTTCTTCTTTCCCTATGCCTTTAGAGTGGTCATGGAGGAGAGATTATTCTACTCCTTTGTCTTGTTTGGAGTTTGATGAATCTTCATCTCTATTTTTCTTAAATTCCCTGTACATTTCCTCCTCCATGGATCTCCTGGTCATAAAACTATCCATGAACTGGGGGTCTGATTCCAAGGGATTTTCTTTTGACATTTTCCTCTTAGAATAGACTCTTCCATTTTTCAAGTTAGTTTCAGCCAACTCTCCTTCTTCTAATTTAAGCTTTGATCTAGTTAGCATTCAACAACAAGATCCAACACAAGCTTTTCTAACCTTAGTAACCTAGAGCTCTGATACCACTTGATCTGGAATTTATCTAGGACAAAGAATTAAAGGTATTATAGACTCATGTGCATGGATGTTCCTATGTTACTTATGCAACGGATCGATAAGATTGCTAGAATATATAGACATTGAGGCAATCAGAGAAAACATAACAGTCAAACATGTAAACAAAACAAGTTTAAGAAGGAGTTCAGCCAATGCTCCTGCGCTACGTCTCTTGGTCCAACCTTTCAGTGGTGGCCTCTCTGTTATGTTTTCAAGAAGATTTTTTACAACAGTGAGCTCGATTCGAGACTCACTAAACAGAATGAAGTCAGTAGGAATGGAGTGCACTGACTCTCCTTACTAAAACTCGACCTCTGAGGGTCACAATAGTATGACAGGCTTATGCCGAGGAGTTTGCTTGAACCTCTCAAGCCTTCAATGGAGTACATAGACTCTCTGACTCTCTCTAGCTCTGTCTAGTTCGATGCTGCCTTCAGGTCAGCTCAACGTCTACTCTTTATTCTCTGCTATTAGCTTCTTGCATCTAGCTAACTCTTGTCTGCCTCTGTGTGTGTTTTCTCTGCTTCTGTCACGTCACGGCTTTAAAGCCAGTTTGTTTGTTTGACTGTTCGTTTCTACTTCCCAGCCTTCTGGTTTCCTTACCTTTGTCCATTCAAATTCCTCTTCTCTGTGTCATCATAAGTGGGTAACACCTCGCAGGGAGGTGGCCACTTGTTTCCCAACGAACTGGGTGTCAGATTCCTTGAATCATTTTTGAATGGCCGTTAATTCCGTTTGCTTCAAGATCACCCGCGAATCATGAATTGTTTGCCAACTCATCATCCACGTCAGACTTCAAATCCCCTATCATCTTGCTTTTTGACTTTTCAAATTGGGTCAGTCATCGAGACGTATCTCCACCGTTGATCTAGGCCCCGCAGATCTTATGGTCATCCTTCATATCGGGCAGACAAGTCGCACGATGTTTACCCATCTGATGCGGGTGGTTTTCTCTCTCATTCATCGGATGCATGTCACTCGATGTGTGGCATCGGGCAGGACTCAGTCAAAACTGCTTACTGCCTCGAGGCTTTCCGATATCCTGGAGGTTTGTGGAATCTTGCGCTACGGAACTGAATGCGTTGCTTTTCTGAATTTTATAGTGATTTCAGGTCTTGGTGCTTCAGGGCTTTCCTTCACTGAGGGGGATGCCCTGCGATACGCGATTAGCGCTAATCGCGTATCAGAAACCACCCCCATTTCTTGCTTTGGCCTCCGGTTTTTCCAGTTTGCGCCAGTGCTCATTACCATGGGTCAACGGTCTGTGCACTCAACCGAGGGTCCTCGTTGCTCTGCTCTGGCCACAACTACAACTGTTACGAGGATTCCTTTTGATAGCTTTGATTTTTCTAGGACTTGAATCTTTATCATAATTTGAAACAGTCATGAAAACTTAGAGAGTGTTCTAGGATCCAATTGGGATCACCTGTGGATTCATCTGGACTAATGGTGCTCTGCCACGTGGCCCCCTGGAGGAGAGAGAAAAAGGCTTGCCTATCCCTATTTTTACTTTTTTTCTTTGTTAATCCCTTTCTTGGCCCTTTCGTCACTTTACACTATTATCGCAAAATCACAACATTGCAAGGTTTTAGAGTGGTACCCCACTGACCCGCCGATCACCAATAAGCCTTGTCTCGCCGATCGCTGATAAGCCTAGTTTGCGATATCGACGATCAACCGCTGATTTCGCTGCATGCCCTGCTTCTACTTCGGAAAAGTCGCTGATTTTCGATTGCGATGAACTCCAGGACCTCCGATATGCAATTTTGCATTGAGCCCTTACTTATGTTCTTTTATTTCTTTGTTTTATGGCTTTCAAGGGGTAACTTGAACAGGCCTTATCTTCTGATCCAGGAGTCCATTTTCAGACTTCCACATACCATTGGAAAGATCTTTCTGATAACTATGCAATCGATAGGGTACAATTTGGGATTGAGTGCTTTTTGTGGCCCAGAAGATGGTTTCAAACTTCATTGCTGTTTGGCCACTTTGATCAATTGAAAACTCATAATGCAGTGAGTGACAACAACACCTCTACAACATTTTTTCACTATTTTCCAAAAACTTCAGATGAGCATAACTTTTTTATATGCTGTTTTTTTGAGGTGATTCAAACATCGTTTAAAATATCTTGACAAACTCTACATGATGGGATAGGTTTCATCAAAATTTGAGCCAATAAAAAAATGGTAATTTTTTTAAAATTTTGCAACAATTAGACTTGGAAAAATCATCAAATCATTGAAAATATGTTTCTAATATGATTTTTCTTTAAATTTGTCTTTTAATAACTCTAATTAGAGGTCAAATGAAGAATTTATTAATAAAACACTGATGGGAAGCCCAAGATGCATCACTTCTCAATAAGTAAAAAGTGCATTTCATTTTTATTTATCTTCCTTGAATTTGTTTTATTAGCACCATTTGTAAAAATTGTGCATATATATCAGATGAAGAGAGACTAATCACCTCTCTCTCTTAATAGTCTTATGTTTTATTTGCAGATCAATAGTTTTTTCAAGTTCTAGGATGATCAAAGAAGATCAATTTATGCACAAGTGACATTTGAAAACCAACTTATTTTTAGAAGAAGCATGTTTCAATGGAATCATGGAGAATTCAAGTGTAAGTCCATCTCATATCACTTCCATGTCTCCCATTTCTATCAAGCCCCTGAGATACCAATTTTGCCATTCCTACTCATTCATTTTCCCCTTTCTACGCTTACAATCCATCCATGATTGGAGTCCATAAAATTTCCATCTTCCTACTACTAGATCATGATTTCAAAGCCATTTTTCATTTGCAAGTTTTATACTTTCTTGCCTCACTTACATTTCATCCCTAACCCATGAATAAAGTTGTTCAACTCACTTACATGCTGAGTTACCTTGTTCTCCTTTTCCTTTTCCCAAATAACTCCTACTTGATAAGAAAAAATATTTCATCTATGGTCCTATATATTATTACTTTATGCTTAGTTAGATGATGGGGGATTCATTAAGGCCCTCCTTCTAACAAGTCTTGACCCATCGACTTCAGCACATTATCTGGGTTTGAGACTAGATATCTTTTTAGTACCTTGATGCTTGCATGCCTTAATGGCAAGTTCTCTTGCCAATAAATAGTGGGAATATATCAATGTCCCCTATTTGTTGGATCTTCTAGGTGATTTGACTGCAACCCATTTATTCGAACCTATTAAGATGTACTTGGGCATCTTGAATCCCATTGACATTAATGGTGAGTAGTCTCGTGTTGGTTAATTACATTAATTAATGACTGATAATCCAACAATTTCCTTCTATGTTTAACATTAGGGAAATTTATTCGCATAGATAAGAATTATGCCACGATGCACATATGAATGAAGATGATATGATTTCAGCAATTTGCAACAATATTCCAATAAATCAAGCTTCAGTTTCATAGTTAAACAACATTAGATTAGTTCCAACAATAAGAACACACATATATTACAATTTCAACATAATTCATACAACCAAGAGATAAAGAAGTAGATCAAATTCTTTCACTTCACATTCCATGATCCAACAATAACAACCAAGATCTCACAGATGCATAGCTTATTGAGTTTTCAGGTAGGTGAAGATATGTTGTTTTCTAATATTTAATCATTAATTCCTTGAATGCTAAAAGATATGCATTTGGAAAAGTTCCCATGAAATATTCCTCTCCTCATTTTCCAAGAATAGAAAACACCTTCAGTTGGGGGGGAATATTCATTACCATTTTCATTTCCATATTCCACAACCTCATACATTCTTGACCAACATGCTGCTCCCAATTGAATGTTATTGCTATTTTTGGTTCTCTAAATATGGATATGTTTTAAACATATTAATATTATCAGCAAGGGCTGACTGATATGTATATGAATGGATATTCATTTTGGATGCATTTTTCAAGTATTCTTTGTTGCAACAAGAAGAAGAATAAAAGAAAAGTGTTGTCACACAAGAAACAACACTTGAAACACGTATGGTTGCCACACAAGAACCAACCAAAAGAGCTGCCATTTAGATCTCTTTTAGGAAAATAAGTCTCTCCACAACATCAAAATATTGAGGAAAAAATAGTTGACGAAGACTTTGCAAGTCTTGTAGGTATCTTAAAGTCACAAAAATGACTCATTGACAAACCTTCTACACCTCAAGACTGCATAAAAGAAGCTACAAAAAATAAGATGACTTCAATCCATGACAATCAATGCACGTTGCATGAAGACATGCAACATCTTCAATTGGGGGCAATGTTGGGTCTCCAAAATGTCATTCATTTAACTCTCTTTTCTTTCCTTTGACCTCTAAGTTTCAAATTCTATTTTTCTCTTCAAACTACTAAATATTTTAGTAATATTTGAGATCATTGATCAAGCACATGTCATGGAGAAGAATCATGGAAGTCTTGATGTGTCTCCAATCAAAGCTATGAGATATTTGTGAGAGGATATGAAGATATGCTAGTTGCTAGATGTTAACACATGGTTGTAACCACATGAGGTATTTGTGGATCTACATTTATGCATTAGTTATCTTAGTTTTTATATAAATAGGAGTGCCTTATCCTCTTAAAAGGTGTGTTAGGTTTGGGAATGCTAAAGCTATGCTTTTGTTTGATGTGTTAAGAGTTTTAAAAATTGGCTATGCTCATGCTTCATGTTATGAATACTATTGATGTTATGAATACAATCCTTTGAGTATCGTTGAGCTTTCAAGATGAGATATGGTGTTTGATCAAATGGCTTATTGAACCTTCCCCTATCATGCACTTTAGGATGACCAATTGATGAGTATGGGTGTATTTTAATGTTTCCATTTTGCAAGATAGATTAGTTTTTCTATGCTCATTTTGTGCAATATTTATTTTAAGTCTTTTGATTAGATGCATTATTTACATTATTTTATCCTCATTCCATTTATGTTCTTTTGCAGGTCAAGAGTTATTGCTTTCATTTCATAGATTCATTGTTTTTTAATTTGTTTGTTTTCAGATTCATAGATAGTCATGAATGATTCGAATTTGACAATGCACACATCAATAATTTCAGTTGATCTCTCACTGCTTTTAAGAATAGGTCGCCTTTAAATTTCATAGTTTAAAAATTCAATGCTTTCTTAGTATAGGATTTGTTGTTTTCTAGATTAAATTTACTTTCAAGTCATTAGAATATATTTACTTTCCTATTGATAATATATACTTACTTTCATGTCACTTGAATAGATTTATTTTCATGTCAATAGAGTAAGTTTACTTTCATGTCAACTATCATTTAAATTTCATATATTGAAAGATTGCTTTCCAAGTTCCAAATTTGATACTTTTGAAAAAGAAAGTGTGTGTGTACTCATCTTAGATACTTTTCATGAATAGGTTTCATTTCATTCTTGCAATTTATTTCAATAGATTAGAATTTACTTTTGAAATTGAAAGTTGATTCCTAACATATATTGTGCTAGTATACTTCACAAGTATACAACCCTGGATTAACATTTAATGCAAGTAATTTAAATCACAATTAAATTACCCAAATATATATGTATATGTATATGTATATGTATGTATGTATAATAAAAAAATATGTCAATGATGGTCATAAATAAATATTTCAATGTGCTTAACTAAAATAATTTTCAATCAACAATATATAGAGAAAAGATAAAGTAATTGGAATTAAATTTTTTCTAATACTGATATGTAAGTCTTTCAATACTAAATATGGAATTGACATGTGGCATATGTGTGTGTGTGTAAGAACCAATGTATTTCATCTTAACTCTAGTAGATCTATCATGCATTCAAAGGAATCAATCCCCTTAAGATGCATGCCTCTTTTTAAAGCATACAATTTGAGGAAATGTTTATACCAAGGGTTTGATCCCTCTTAGTGCATGATAGATTTGGAGTTAAGATGTATATATGTTATTGTAATGGAAATGGATAAACCATAAGGAGTGGCCACATATGTGGAAAAGGATTTAATCCCAATTGTCGGGTGGGAGTTTTGATAAGTAGTTGGGATGAAGTACCTAGACATATGAAAAGTAGTAGGAGATGTATATCCTTTTAACATGTGGGTTGATTAGGAAATCATGACATTAATAAAAGAGTTTCGGTGTAAATCACATATAGAAAACCTTTGTCGACACGTTTTGAACCAGCTAGTGTGGTTCATCGTCAGGACAAGTTGAGGAGTTAGATCATCGCTGCAAAATACATAGGGAGAGCAGATCTTCCAAATGGTTAGGTTGACCATCCACGATTATATAAAGCCTGAAACTCTTCTTATAAATGTTATGGATCACAGTAGCTTCAATTCAATAATTAATAAAAGAATTAGGAGGCCATAAGGAAAAGAGCATTACAACTAAACTCTAGGTTGGAGGTATGAAATTACTTTGCACGAGGGACAAACATAGGCCTCCTTGCACCACTACATTTTTTTAGTGACCAACACAACCACATTAATAAATGTGGTTGACATATGACGATAGGGACATGTCAACCATATTACTTGCTATGAAAATAAGAAAATGATTATCAAGGGACTTGGAAATGCTGACTTATTGATTGAAACAAGGCATAGACATTGAATTTTAATAATGTTGTATGAATTAAATTCATATTTGATTTAAATGAAGACTTCATTTCTAGTCATGTGAAGTTGAGTATTATGTGAGCTTCATTTCTATCATTTCCTTAGTGCACTTGTTATTGTTAGTTTAATTTTTGTAAACAAATGATCACTCATAACTATGCACTAAATTGTAACTAATTGTAACTAATTTAGGTTACAAAAAAATTTAGCATGTCTATGTTAGTAGTCTAGATGAGTATTAAACCTCTAATTGTATATTTACTAACAATATGGACGAAGAAACAAAATAGAACAAAATTAGTTGATTTAAAGCACATGAATTATATTTGGATATAAGTTCTCCCTAATTTAAATGGTTATGTATAATTGGTTTTAGCCATTAAAATTATGTTAATAATGCTGGTTTGATTTATTGACACTAAAACTACTTATTCGCTTTTAATACTTTTCAACATCACATTACTAATATTAAAATTATAAATATGTAAGCCCAAGTACAAATCAATGAATAATATTCTCCATATTTTTGATATTTTCCAGATTATTTTATTTGTAAGAAAATTCAATATATAATAATTAAATCCCAAAATAAGAAGCAATTCCTAATTTCCTCTACCCGATAAGAAATTAAATTTAAGTAAATCACGATCAAGATATTCATAAGGGAACTCTACCTACAATTTATGCTTTCATGATCAAGATACTTACGCTTCTAAGAGCGAATTTGTGTAACTATCTCGATCTATTATATATTCTCAATATAATACAATGCTGCTTTTTCTCTCTGAAAAAACATATTCCAGGATGGCCCAAATATTGCCACGAATGATGTGGGATATCAAAAATCCACATACAATACCTTTCTTCAATTATGTTCCACTCTACAACCCTAAGGAATCCCAAGCACCATTCATCAGCCCTAAACAATCCTGGGGACCATTCATAAACTCTAAAAAAGTGTGGACCTCTCAGTTGGAGGCCGGATGAATTTGAGAAACTGCAAAACTCTTTGTTTAAGATCGAACTTCAATAAATCAAAAATCGTCTCTTTCTTCTCGTATGTTCTACTTATTACACACAATTATTTTTTGTGTTGTATGATGCAAATAAAAGACCTGTTACCCAGAGGAATTGGCTCCTTCCACATCTCTTCTTCCACATCAAACACCAACATCATCTTTACATATGAAATCAATTATGTACAGATCTAGGAAATGCTTATTCATGAGTTGAACATGACGACCAATAGTGAAACCTTTACCACTTCCATTACATCTTGTTATCGTTTTCTATGTACCTTCTTTGAAGTTGTAAAAAAAAGTGATAACTCTGTCATCTAACATGCTACACCAGAAGACCTAAGTACCTCCTTTCAATTTGTTCTGTTTTGAAGCATTCTTGCTAAGCTTTGTCAAACATTGTATTGTAACAATGCTGCTAATATTAATGTTGTAGGAATCATGAGGTCCCTTACAAACATAAATGATAATATCATGTGATTTGTAATGTGAGATCCACCGAAAAAGCCTTGGAAAAATATTCAGTGGTCTTTAAGTATCACTAAAACCTCTCCTTGTAAATTACTAAAACAATATGCCTATAACTTAAGAGGAAAACCAATATGGTAAATCAAAACAATTGATTTCTCAAGGGGACGGATGGTAAATCAAAATGGTAAATGGAAATACTTATGTCCATGCCCTAACCATTAGTAATTGTGTAACAATAAATATATTTTTGAATTAGACACCTGTTATCGCACCTATTTTGAAATTGAAAACGTGTTGAGAATCCTTTGGTATCATCCATTGTATTGTGTATAAGATGAATAATATTATCAAACCATTAAATCTTACCCATTCATAATTTCTCATATTATAAATAATGGAAATTCCTCAAGGCCAATTCCAATATAGACCATGCCTATTGGTGTAATTAGTTTGTGCTCAAAACTAGCTAAGCATCTATAGTTGTAGTTATCTTCATCAAGATCTCCTATCCTTCATCAAGTTTAATAGTACCTTCATCAAAATACATTCAAGCTATTTGAAAAGTTATTTGTGCTCAAAATTAGCTAAGCATCTATAGTTGTGGTTATCTTCATCAAGGATCTCCTATCCTTCATCAAGCTTAATAATACCTTCATCAAAATACCTTCAAGCTATTTGAAAAGTTATCCCTGAAAAATAAAAATGGTTAGTATCAAAGACAAGAAAAGAATTTGATGAAGTCATCATGGATAAAAATGAAGAAAATTTTCACCTAAAATATAACACTAAAAATTTACTTGTACTAGTCAAGAATTCCAAGGCTACAAAATAATATAATAAAATATTAAAGAAGAGGAAGATCTCTAGGAAAAATCAATAATAACCTATCAAGAAAAGATGAAGAAACTTCTTGTTTAAAGAACCTTAATTAGTAGTTGCTAAAATAAATAAATAAAATTAAAAGATGAGAAACTTGATAATGGAAACATTAAAAATATCGACAATTTGGAAAATGGAGAATTTTCACATTTAAAGAATCATGGTCAAAGCCTACTTCCACAAATTAAGAAGCTTAAGAATGATAACAAATCACGAAAAAACAAATTAAAAGAAATTATGAAAAGGGAAGCATCGAAATCCTTAGAATTAAAATCCAAGTTATGTAGAAAGGTACAAATACAAATCCAATCAACATCACAACTCAATAAAGTGAAAATCTAGTTGAAATAAAGATGCATCTAGATGTTAAAATACAAATAATGGAAATTCCAAGTGAGGATCCAATGACCAACAACCAACATTTATGTGTGAAGAATAAAATATACCAAAATTAAGTCAAGAAAGCACTACATGTACAACAAGGAGAAGTCACACTACAAAGACACCTTATCAACATCCCAATCATAATTGAAGGTATCTTAATCGGTTAGTGTATCAACATCACTCCATATGGGAACAATTTATGTATATTACAAAGAATATTGGTACCGATATCAATCAGTTCCATGATCACAATTCAACTTGGGCATCATACAATTGCAACAACACAAGGATTGAATTAGGATGGTCAAATCCTTTTACAATTCAACAATTTTTCTCAATAACTAGAAGCCCATACTATCTTGTATTATCAAGTATGACAACATCAAGAATAGAAAATCATGCAAAGACATTATTTTCCACAATGAAAATTCAAAGCCCTTCCATGAAGATGCTTTGAGGACAAATCATTTATAAAGGTGTTCACATGGATGTATGACCTAGCAATAGTCAATGGGTTCTCTTTGATATGAGGTCTCAATTAGACCTCACATCATTTGGGATAAGAAACTCATCAAAACTATGGCCTAGTAACCATTCTTGGTTTTCTCAAGAATGGTGTGAAATATGGATAATTGTCATAATAGGGGGTACATATATTCTAATCTAAAACTATGTAATGCACTAAGATAAAAAAGGAAAGCTAGCTAGCAGTGGAAAATAGATAAGAAGTAGGAAGTGATTAGCCAATAAACATACAATTTCACAATCAAGGAAATAATTAACTGAAATGAAAGATAAAAAAAAATGTCTAGCTTACTAGAACAACTCTAGAATAGTCAATATGTTGATCTAATAAGTTCTCATAGAATGAAATATATAGAAATGAAATAGTAAGCATGTGAAAGACACCATCTAATTTACATAATAGTATATAACCTAACAATATACATCCCACAAAACACACACACACACACATGAATTATTTAAGAGTAGTCAGAAACAAGGATAAGATGCATGTTAGAATACAGTTCCACCAATGGCCTTCAAGGCTTCTTTATATTAAAGCAACAAATGTAGAAGAAACAACCTCCTAGATCTATTTTGCAAGTATATCAACAAAATTCAAAAATTTGCAACCATTTTCCTAAGAGTTTTTCAACACTTATAGATTGAGTTAGTAACTGCCTCCTGTGACTGTTGTGTTGATAAATCTAGTGCATCAATGATTTAGGAGATTTATCTTCTTGATAATTTCTTGTGATGTACTTTTAATTCTTGAATTATGATCTTCTATTTGTTATATTATTATTCTGTTCTTTTCATCAAGACAATTACCAAATAAACAATAGAAGACAAGAGACACAGTTTGTAGGCTTGTCATCCAAGGCCAAAACCTCTCACTCTTTGAGAGGAAAACCCAATCATAAATTCTTCTTATAGATCTTCAAAGACCATGACAAAGACCCTTGAATCAAGATTCCTCCCAAGACCCTTGTCACTAGCCTCTTTGATGTTCTGCCTCTTCCTTTTTTCAATTTCCTTCTACTCTTCTCGACCTTCTCTTTCTCGACTTCCTTCTAGAGTATTTAACTTCTTTTCTCAGCCTCCCTAGAGATTCTCGGTCTCTTAGGTTAATCCTATTTCAGAAACCCTAGAATAATCTTCGCTCCTTGATTAGTCTCTTCAAGAGAGAGAGACCTATAACACTTCTCCTCGGCTTCTTCTTGCAAGATCCTATACCCAAATAAAGTCACCTCAATGCAGCAACAAGTTCTTCAACCTTTTCTATGTTCCTTCAAACCTACTTCCTTCGCACGTGGGAGAGTATACTAGTCGAAATCAGAGTCCCCAGAAGAATCCCTTCCTTCACTATCCTTTCTTTGTCCTTTTCTTCTCTTTTCTAATCCTTTCTTTGCACTTGTGATTGTAGGCTCTTCTTCATTGAATTTATTCCCTCCAAATGAGGTAGAGTGTGGTTATATATACACATTGTCTCATGTCCTTTAGGCTGACATGATCACTTGAGGGAGATACGACATGATCTTATAGATTCTTTATTTGTTGTAGGTCGACTTGGAGAGGGCTAGTAACAAGGTATTGGAGGATTACTTTACATAGACAAGTGTGACTATTTACAATATGTAACATGACTTTATTGCATGACAATGAACCTTTTATTCTTTTATGACTAGATGAAAAAATTCCTAAAGATTCTCAATGGGAGTCTTGACTCAAAAATAAAATCTCTTGCTCATGAAACCCATGATACAAGCAATACAATAATTTTATTTCTCTTCTTTACATATCTTTACATAAAATCACTATTACATGTCGCTATGATGACCCAACCTAGTTACACTTTTCAACACTCCCTCTTAACTAGGGAGGTATTCATAATGGTACTTGGTAATTCTCAATATGAAGAATTTCTCATAAGAATAATCAATTTGGTAATCCATTTTTTTAGCATCATATCAACCAGGATTGTTACATAGAAAGGCCTTGAATAACACCTCTATCTCTCCACAAGATTTGAGCTCAATACTGGTGAGACCAATGATTTATATACACTCTCATCATTGTTTCTCTCGGAACGGACCCTACTCGGGTACTCAGGGTGTGTTCCATGATATTCTTATCTTGGACTCCCTAGCCCTCAAAGAATATTGGTCCTCCATGACTACTCTTCTCTTGTATGCCCTATCTCATCCTCAAAGAGTATCAGATGCCAAATTATTACCCAATCCTCTCATTCTGTCTTCCCACGTGAAAGCCAAAATGATGTGTTTATCTCTCCCTCTCAATTAGGGAGGACATATCTATTCCATTAAAGGAATTTACTAATTTATACACAAGGAATGCACCTAAGCTACCTCTTGGCTTAGGATTTTTCAAGTTTCTTCCAAGTAAGATACTTTCTAGGCTCCCTCTTAATTAGGGACCTACAACAACTTTTTAGGTGGAGATAATGGGATAATCAGATGCTTGAAGAACTCCTTTCTTCAATGTCATGAATTTCTTCTTTATTATGGAGTCATCATATTTTGGGACTTATTCATAAGGCACATACCATCCATTAGTCATATCATCATTATTTTCATCGGAAAGTGATCCAACAGTCTTCATCTGGCATTGCTTCATGTTCTGCTACCTTCATCATGCTTTCTTTTTCAAAAAGTTCTTGCATCATTCTACATGGTTCTTTATGGAAGTCATTCATAGTTCTTCCCTTTGGTAGTCCTACATAAGCCCATCCAGATCATAAATAATGAATACTTAAATCATAATTACCTTGTGATGGTCTTTCATCATGACATCTTCTTGTAGGAATCAACATCCTACATACATGTTGACACATCTCCTTAAATATATGTATTGTCAAGGGTCTCCATATTTTTGCAGACTTTCATCAGAGTCTTCATATATTTTTGGGAGATATCATAGTCAAATATTCCTAGTCCTTTAGATGTTGACTTCCTTTACCATAGCTGCATAGATTCATTATCTCTTCCTTCCTTTCTTCACACATTTCATTGCATCCCTTTGAGATTATTTCTTTGATCATGCCTCTTAAGATAAAGCAGTGATCCATGTTGTCTGCAACCATATGACATGACTTCTATAATATTGAATGTGAGCATACATACCTCATCTTTTGGGTTATCTAGACTTCCTGCAGCAACTTCCTTTGAATGAAGGAATTTCATTCCCTTGATCTTATTCACTTCCATGTTATCATACTATCATTCTATGAATTCCACAAGATAGGAATTCTGGAAGAAACACTTACTTTTCTTCTTCATTTGTGAATCTTACATTGAAGATTCCATTAGATAATCTTGAGGATCTTGCATATCCTATCTTTTTGACAAATGTATGATAACCAATTTTATAGATGACGTATAAAAATATTGCTTGATCTTTGAATGAGGTTCCCAAGAGTTATACTCTATATAGTTGAATTCCATAGGTTTTGTTCCAGACATCCATCATATTAGATATGCCACGAGTTCTTACTTCTAATGCTTTTACCATGATGCCATGCATCCTATCTTATTTTCAAAGCTTCATATATATAATTTACATGAGAGAAGAGTACCTTTTAGTGAAGGAGATTCTCTCATTCATAGTAGATATCTTTCACTTCCTCCTTCTTGGGCTTCTTTGTCTCAAGACCGTCTACTTCTTCGGTAATATGGGTTTCTTCCTTATTTATTTTGTTATTGTCCCTTTTAAGCTTAGGACAATCTCTTTGATAGTGTCCATATTATGGACATCCATAGCACTGTACCTTAGCCATGTTCTTCTTCTTCTTTTGAGGACCAAATTTTCCAAATTTTCCTTTTCTTCTTGACATAGAAACATATGCTTGATTCTGCTCATTTGATCCCACAATAGTCTTTGCCTTCAGCCTAGTTTCTTTGATCTTACATAGAGACCATAGATATTGGAATGGCGTAGCTTATTTATTCCCATAAATACTTGAAGTAAAGTTACCCCATTCTTCCGGTAGTGAATTTAATATCACTGTTGTCATTTATCTATCAGACATGACTTCTCCCAGGACTTGTAATTGACCTCTTATCTCATAAATCCTCATAAAGTTGAGGCTATTCCATCTTCCTTTGTCATCTTTAGCTTGTATAGTTCTTGCCTTTATGAGATTATTTCTCCTGTAGTGCTTACAGAAAACAACTTTACCAATTTATCATATATAGCTTTTGTAGTGTCTAATTTTGATACATATGGGATAAGCGAGTCTTTGATGGATTCTATGAGGCCCTCACTCCCCCCCTTCACGAATCTAGCATGTGCTTGAGTATATTATTTGGTAGGTTGGGTTATTGACCCCTTGATGTGATCCATGACCTCATTCTCAATGAGATTTAGGTCAGTTCTTTTCTTCCATGCAAGTAAATTTGAAGCCCCAACCAATTTGTTGCTTTCTTTGCAAAATGACATTTTGATAGTATCAGATGAAGTCATAAACTTACTTGAGTGATTGATGATTGCTTCCTTCTTAATATAGATGTAGATTACTCTTTGAAGAATTGATGAGGGAGGTATAATTTCACTAACCTTCTTGAATGTTCTATCCTTGTTTTGTTGATGATCTTGGAAATTCTTATAGGGTTTTGGTCTCTCTTCCTGCTTCCTTCTTAAATATTATTTCAAGACTCTTTCTAGAGTATATTTATTCGATCTAGAGTTTTTGTATGATGAAGATATTGATATCTTTCTTGGTTTTCTTTGACTTTATTTGATCCTTATTTGAAGATCGATTCTCGTGTGTTTCCTTAATTGAATTCCCCTTCTTGACTTCAACACCTAAGCTTTAATACCATGTTGAGAAATTTAGGACATCAATGAGTTAGGAGATTTCTCTTCTTGATAATTGCTTGTAATGTACTTTTACTTCTTGATTTGTGATCTTCTCTTTGTTATATTATTATTGTGTTCTTTCCATAAAGATAATTACCAAATAAACAATAGAATAGAAGAGACACAATATGTAGGTTTTTCACCCAGGGCCAAAAATTTTCACTCTTTGAGAGGGAAACCCAATCAGAAATTGTTCTTATAGATCTTCAATTGATGAACACCAAGACCATGAAAAAGAGCCTTGACTCAATATTCCTCCCAAGACCCTTGTCACCAGCCTCTTTGATGCTTTGCCTCTTCCTTTTCTCAGCTTCCTTATGCTCTTCTCGACCTTCTTTTTCTCATCTTCCTTCTAGAGTCTCAAACTTATCTTCTCGACCTCCCTAGAGAATATTGGTCTATTAGGTTAACCCTATTCCATAAACCCTAGAACAATCTTCTCTCCTTGATTATTCTCTTCAAGAGAGAGAGAGCTATAACACTTCTCCTCAACTTCTTCTTGCGAGATCCTATACCCAAACAAAGTCACCTCAATGTAGCAACGGGTTCTTCGACCTTCTCTATGTGCCTTTAGAACTGCTTCCTTTGCATGTGGGAGAGTATACTAGTCCAAATTAGATTCCCCATAAGAATCCCTTCCTTTTCTATCATTTGTTCATCCTTTTCTTCTGTTTTCTAATCCTTTCTTCTCACTTGTGATTGTAGGCTCTTCTTCAACGAATTGCTTGCCTCCAAATGAGGCTGAGTGTGGTTATATATACACATTGTCTCATGTCCTTTAGGTCGACATGAACACTTGAGGGAGAGCCGACATGATTTTCTAGATTCTTCATTCATTGTAGGCCGACTTGGAGAGGGCTAGTGACATAGGAGTTATTGCAGAACATCATGTCGACACCCACAGAAGCTATGGATATCGAAGCAATGACAGTTGAGGAGGTTGTGCCGGAAATTGTTATGGAGGCAAAGGAAGTTTCTCCAGAGATTTTCGAAGTCTTAGTTGAAGTTCCCAAATCACCAAGGACGCCGCTACCAAAGCCAACCCTAACCAAGGAGAGCGCGAAGGATAAGAAGGGCAAGTAGCCTGCAATACTGGTGCACACATCGCTGAGAAGAAATCCACTGAAAGACAAGCCCACCGCACATGAAAAGGGCAAAGCCATTAATCTGGAGTCGAAGAAGGAGGAAATCGAAGACATCCTGATGGATGACGAGGACATGGGGATAGATGTGGAGGAAGTTGAAGTCCAAGGTACTGACCCTATCACTCGGTTTCTTGAGTATGTCCCTCTGTGCAAGGGCAAGACCAAGGTGCCAAAAGATATCGATGAGAGAAATGTCCCCTTGCAAACCCCTTTGCTTCTGAATGAGATTGTCTTCGAAGGACCACACTTGGGGCGGGCTCCTCTGTTAAAGCTCAAATATTGGGAATTAGCTGACCATGAGAAGTTCCTGCACCTGGTGACCGAGAAGCTAATGCTCTGTATTATTGACACAACCACCGGGATGACCGTAGTGGAGACGTGGAAGTGGCTCAGAGGAAGGAAGGTCTTCTCAACCTATTATGGGTGCCGCACTACAACTGCACCCTGATTACAGTCTTGGTCATCAAGCAGTTGCTATGCTTGGTGCATGATGGGTGTCTGTAGCTGGAGGAGACAATACCCATCACCGAAAGATTGATCCATAGGATCACATGGAGGCCCTACAATAGTTTGAGCAGCAACAACAACTAATATTGGGGGCTATCCAGACAGGTCTCTAGGAGCTACAAACTTGCGTGTCACAGGCTGGCACGGTATCCACCAGCCTTGCTATCGGTACTTCAGAAGCTGCTGAGATGTTGCGCGCGAAGGTCTCTAGCATGATAGTGATGCTCGATGGAGCAATGACCATGGAGAATGAAGCTGACAGGCCCATTGTTAGCGCCCTCAAGGGAGTAGGGTTGAATCTGGCAGTGCTCCCTGGCGAGGCACTCCACCTGTTGCAGGATGAAGTAATTGCGGAGCTTAGGGCCCATGAACACCACGCTCTATAAGTGATCAACGAGTAAAGGATTAATAACAAATAAATGGCCCTACAGAGAGACTCTGCCATCACCTCTGTGACTGAGGTAACCGCACAAAACAAGTGAATAATTCAGGTCATAGAGGAGGCATGCCGAATGGTCCCGGAGTTGGCCATTCCTGAGGAAGACTGGTCGTGGTGAGCGTTTGCAAGCTAGCTACAGGGGTGCATCACACTCGCACAGAGATGGTGAGGGTTCAGTTGGAGTTGAACCTATAGATAACCAAATTACAGTTGAAGGCCTAACCTTCAACTCTGCCAGAAGTAAAGGAACAACATGCAACCGCTATCACAGAGGCAATAACAGTGGTTGATAGTGAAGTAGCAGACTGCACACAACTCTTTGAACAGTCATTCGAGGTCTTGACGAGCTTGCAGGAGGACCCTAATGTACAATGACTAGAGACAGAAATGCATGAGCTGCAACAGCGCTATGATGAGGTCAAAGGCACAACATGAACCATCACCTCACACAGAGACTGGAAAAGTTGCAGGAAGCCAAGCAGCTGAAAGAGCAGGTAGGTGTAGCACAGCACAAGGAGGCAATGCTGAAGGTGTGACTGAAGCCCTGGTTGGACAAGGCATATGCGGTTACAACCTCTATTGAAGGAAATCTTGCAACTTTGCAAGAAACTCAACAAAAGCTTCAAGCCGACAGTTAAGGAGTAGTGACCGCATAGATGGTTTAAGAAGCGAAGCAGGCGGCCACACAGTGCACGACTGAGGTTGCGCTCATATAGGTTGAACTGGGAGGTCTTCGTGCTAAGATCTCTGCACCCATAGAGTGACTCGAGGGCGAGTCATGATGTTTGTGTTGGGGGCCTATTGGGAACGGGATCCCCCAAGGACAGTTTTGGGGCTAAAAGCCCATGTTTTGGGTCGAAATTTGTAGTAGAGTTGTAAAGTTTCTGCATTTTGTGGTCGCGGAGCACGAAGGTGTCATGAGTCATAAAGGGTTGTCTACACTTATTTTGTAAAGTGTAAAGTCAGCTGTAAAGATATACCCATGGTTCACAGACCATGGGATTGTATAAAAAGAACTAAGTAAGTAAGCTCTAAAGAGGTGATAAGTCTTAAGCGATAAGGATGAAGTCTTTAGAGAAGTCTAAGTTTCGAGTCTTAGTGTAGGTAGAGGCTCTGTAGTTGAGTGCACAGAGGCCTAGGGTGGAAGTCCGTAGCTGAGCGCGCGGACCCCTGTAGTTGTGTGTGCAGGGCGGATAAAGTCTGTAATAGTCCAAAGATATCAATAAAGAGAAGTATTCTACAAATTCTGTATCTATTTCTTGTTAATGCAACTGGTTATATTGCATTTTGGGTTTAATATACAATTTTTCATGTGAGGCACGAATGTATGTGACTGTATTAATTAAGCAAACGCAAGTAAGAATATTTGTTTACGCGATGCTAACTGTGATTGTTTAGTAAGATAAATAACACACTTAAGATAACTTAGGAACTTGTACAATACGTTGTCATAGCAGCACGAAAGTACCTGAATCGCATGTTAGGGGTGCGCAGAGGTCGATCACACACCTTCGCAGAGGTATCGAAGGGTGGAATCAAGGGTTAGACTGACAGAGCCGTAGAACTTGGGGACCTGCGCAAAAGCAAGAACATAAGGTATAAACTAACATCATGACCATCTCAGGGTGAGGAAACTTGGTTCCAACATTCCCTCCATACTACTTCGGGTGAGACTTCAGTCTGCGCTCTGCGGGCTGATGCCAAAAGGGCCAATAATGTAGGGATTTATTTGGCTAACTAACGCTGAACCTGGGTTAGGCCCCACGCAGCCAACACCCTTTACAATGTGTAACATGACTTTATTACATGACAATGACTCTTTTATTATTTTGTGATTAGATGAAAAAATTCCTAAACACTCTCAATGGGAGTCTTTACTCAAAAATAAAATCTCTTTCTCATGAAACCCATGATGCAAACAATAAAATAATTTTATTTTTCTTCTTTACATCTCTTTACATAAAATCACAATTACATGTCATTATGAAGAGCAAACCTAGTTACACTTTTCAACATGTTGAACTTCTATGAGGTTAGTTACAACTCTTCAACTTCCCATAATTTTCAAATATAATAAAGGAAATTATTCAAAACACTAAAAAACCAGCTAGACAAATGCCCCCATTTGATTGGGTTCTTAACTGGCGGTTTCTCAATGCCTTGAATATGCACCACCTAGTCTTTTCATAATATGATGTAATCATCATGAATTTGCTACATGTAGGCTCTCCATAATGATGTTGCATTCTGATGTGGCTTGGAAAATGACTAGGATGTTCTTCTATAATAAAACATATGTGGATTCAACACTTTTGTTTATTGGTGAGGTTTGTAAGATATTGTTTCAAATTATCCTCTGCAACCTTATCTACTATTTCATATGCAACAATGCTTATAATTCCCTTCTTCCTCTTTCTTGGCATGATATCTCCTAGGTTTTTTTAGTTTGTTCAAATTTTTCCATCAAGAAATGTTGAGCCTCAAACCTACACTTCTTTACACATCCTCCCAGCCTCTTTTTCCTACTCATTTCCTTATTTTGCCACTCATTCCCTCCATCAAATTTCTCAAATCATTGTATTTTAGGACTTTTTACATGGTTTTCTAATTATGCTAATGACTGTGTTTAGTTTAGAATTTTGGTTCAAGGTGCTGCGTTTCCGCAGCTCACATAGGGTTTTCCGCAGCTGATCCCGGTTTCCGCAGCCAACCCCGGATTCCACAACTGTTTTATTAAATGCTATGTTCCAGGTGTCCTCCGGGAAGAAGAGCCACATGGGCAAGTTCGTGGAACCAAGGACATGGTGTGTGTCCCTCCAGATCACCCAAACCAGTCATCAAAACCTGTGGTCAACGAGGAGGCAACAGAGGTCAACAGAGGTCATTAGCGATGGCACGGCTCTGCGTGTTCTGTTTTAGAGCACGTGAAGAACAGGTGGCATCGTCCTCAGTCATGAAGATGGTGGGAAACATAAATCCAACAGCGGATTGAATGCCCACAACGACCGTTGCCTAAATCCGAGGACGCAGCAAGACTACGTGTTTTCACACAGCTGTTTGAATTACTTAGATTTCTTTAAGTTAGTTCGCTTTCCTCAGTTATAAATAAAGCGTCTTTGAACGTTGGATAAGTTAGTTGTTAGCTGCTGTTATGTACTTTTGAACTCCCACTATACTTTATATTTTGATGCATAATATATGAGAAGACTGTTATTCCATTCAAGCGTGTAATTGATCTTTGAACCGGCTGGAGTAGGCAGAGGACCCTTGTTTACTAAAGGCCTGTACAGTACTTTTAATTTCCTGCATTTCGTTTTCTTATTTCATGTATATAATGCCTTTGATTGCCGTGTTTTGATAGCTGTATATACATTTCGAATTTTGCTTGTTTACATTTCTGCACTTTTTCATGAC
>APFE031403713.1:78098-99324 GCA_000404065.3 Pinus taeda
CTTTTTCAGCCATGCAGATTGTTGAGGCTCCTGGGTCATCTACAGCAGGCCCATTAACAGGACAAGCTCTTTTTAATAAATTAGATAATTTGTTTTTTATTAAAAATGAGGTAGCACATTTATTTGATAAGCCTCCCGATTTATATAAGTAAACAGAAGCTGATGAGACCATAGGGTCAATTTTGAGGCACCAGCTTCCTCCTCCAAATACTTGGTAGGACCTGATACAGCTACTTCTGAACCAAGGCTGAGCAAGCAAAACTTTTTTGCAGCAGTACAGTCCACATTGCATCTACAGGGGAACAAAGCCATGTCAGCAAGCATAAAAACGCTGAGCCAACTCAGCACAGGTACTCGGCATCAACAACAGCATCAGTAGGTACAGGTGGCAGGGGCAAGAAAGATACAGAAAATCAGAAGTAACAAAGCACTTCAATGCTTCATTTATGAAAAAGCCGCGCAGTTAACTCCGCAGTACTCAAAGGTCAAAAAGCTATCCTAACAGCAGATAAAGGCCTTTACTATCATTTATACTTGTAATAACTTCTCAGCTACTTTCTCTGTACAAGTGTAAGAGATATTCCCTCTCAGATGACCTCATTCCTGAGATATTTTTGTAAGTAAACTTCTATATATTCCCCCTCGTGTTTGTTTAGAGGGGTTGGACTCCGGATGTAAGAAATTCTCCTGATATCTTTTCTGTAAATCTGATATTGTAATCCTTCAGACAGTTTAATACAAAGGCAGTGGGATTTCTTCAAAGATGTTTGTCTCTTGATCTGTTGATGGTGTGTGGCTCAAAGTTGCAGGATTCCTGTTCATTACATGGCTCAATAAGTTTTCTCATGGCTCTTTATTTCACCTGTGTTTCATGTTATTCCATATGTTTCTCATATTTTCTATACGTCTGAACTCTAGGTAGTAATGAAAAAGAATAGTCTCAGGACTTAGTCATTGACTACCCTGAGCTCAATCAAAACTATCTTATATGTTTTCTTCTGATAAGGTGTTTAAAGCGTAATTCTTAACTGCTACCTTTAATAACCATATCATCACTGTGTATTGTTCACTGTGTATTGTTGTTTTAGGAATTCAAGTAATTGCTCCTGGATAGCAAGCCTTCTATCACAAATATACAGCTTAAGTAAGGAAATCTTAACTGCTCATTGCTAGTTGTGTTCACTTCAATCTCACTATTTACAGTTTGTTTCATGAAATGCACACAGGCCCTGTAGCTTTCCCCCTCACCAAAATCAAGATTTCAAGAGGAAACATTCCTAGACCCCATTGCTCAATGGATTAATCTTACCTGCTGATATACTTTAAAGAAAACAGAAGCATCCTCCCAACCAAACACAAAAAAAAAACAAACAGAACATTCACTCCATAACTAGCCTAAAACCTTCACTGAAAGCAGTGACAAAACCTTATAGAGAGAGCCCTCTCTGACTGCATCTTGGCTAGAGGTTGTAGCCCAAAGTTTGGTTAGTGGTTACCCCGGCCGTATTCTCTTGGGAGTCAAAGAGAACAACCTGGGTGTTAACAAGCACAAATTGCAAGGTATTAGGGTTTGAATTTTCTTTTACACAACCACCATAAATTGTATGAAAAACTCCTTCACTAGCAAGGAAGAGGGATTAAATTACTTTCACACTAGAAGAGTTGAGTGATTTTGGCAATTTGAGGGAGTTTTTGAGAAAAATCAGGCTTTTTAGCCCAATGCACCATGCCATCTCTATGCGCCCTAGTGTATTTTTTGCGCTGTGGATGGTAGCCCAATGCACCGTGCCATCTCTATACATAGCGCCTTTTTGCAGGAGCTTGTTGGAGGCCTTTCGGGTGTCCAAATTGAGCGCAGGATAGGTCGTTGGAAATTTCTTTGAGTCTACTTTCCAACTCAATTGGAATTTTTTAATTTGGAGTTCATTTGCCTTGTCAAACATTAAATCTCCCAAGACTAGTAAAAATGTGCCAAATGAGGCTGCCTCAAGGTAGAGTGTTGTTGCAGTCAACATTTGAAGGTGTTCCTCAACTCGAAATTGAGCTCATGATAGCTCATTTTAAAGCTCTTTGTGTCTAATTATCGTTTGACTTAGCAGGGAAGTCATTTGGCCAACCAAGCTAGGAGAAAACTTTATTTTCCCAAGGTCACTTCAGAAGTGCATCAATTCTCCCAAGGCAACTATATTCTTCAAGTCTACTTTCCATCCCAGCTTGAATTTTTCAATTTGGAGTTCATTTGCCCTATCAAAAATCAAATCTTCCAAGACTGGTCAAAATGTGCCAAATGAGGCTGCCTCAAGGAAGAGTGCTATTGCAGTCAACATTTGAAGGTGTTCCTCAACTCCAAATTGAGCTCATTATAGCGCATTAGAAAGCTATTTGTGTCTAGTTATCATTTGACTCATCACGAAAGTGATTTGGCCAATCAGGCTAGGAGAAAACTTGATTTTCCAAAGGTCACTTCAGAGGTGCATCAATTCTCCTGAGGCAACTATATTTTTGACAATTCTCTAAACCCATGACACCTGTGTAAAATGTGAAGGAGGTTTTTCTTCCTTCACCTATTCTAGACAAAAACCTCTCTCAGTTTCCCAAATTCATCTTTTCTTTCTCAGAAACATCATTTGAGTAAAACCTACCTCGATGTGTGGGATAGGGGATTTGTCGAAATGAAGCGAAATGAAGGGGCTAATGGGCTTCTAAATTCTTGAAAAAATTTTGGGAAGTAGGGAGGGATGTTAGTAAGTAGGGGAAAGTGGAATCTAAGAAATTGAGTGAGGGGAAGGGGTCCAAAAGGGCAAAACACAGGCCTAGCCTAGAAAATAGAGTTTGTAGCAAGAAAATAGGGTTTGTGCGAAAATGAGGAACTTTGGGGATCGCAATGATGGGAAGTGTTTAATAAGGTACGTTAAGGATAGGGAAAGGTGTATGAACATCAGGATACAAGTTTTGCTGATGATTTGACCATCCAAGTGAAATTACCTTCAAAACCCTAGGAGAGGGAAATGAACCTTGCCTAGGTGCAACTGAAGCATGAACAAGGTGTAAAATGACCCAGTGGAACTTGACATGATGATGAAAACCCTCTGAATGATGGTACACTCAGCTGAATTGTGACATGGATCGACATTTGGAAAAATTTGACAGGAGTAAAAGCAAACTCTCGACCTAATACCTAGTGACCAAATTTTTCTTTAAGACTCACTCAAATGACAAAATTTGACCTTGACACCTTAAAATAATTTTGTAAGAGCATGTTTGATCACTAGAGGAAGGCTGCAAAGACTGACACTAACACCTTCGAAACAGGTTGAGACTCCTGCTCCCCTCACAAAGCCAACAGAGCCATTAATAGTAAATCTAGAGAAGGAATGGGAAAAATTCAATGAGTTGATTAGCACAGAGGAGCAGAACATATGGACATCAAGGAATCAAGTACTGACAACCACATAAATGAAAATTGAAGGGGTTGTTAATACTTCAGAAATAGAGCACATTATTGTAGCTCCTTCATCTGAAATTATACTGAAAATATAGGAGATCCCTCCTCTCGATGTGTTTTACAGTCCCCAGCACAAAGTTGTTGTCAAGAGATAGAGAAAGAAGTAGAAAATAGATAGTGTGCTCTCACCTGAAGTGGAGCCTTTCGACATCCTTTAGCAAGACCCAACAACTGATCCATCAGAGAACCTAACCAGACTCTCTCAAATCGCAAGAGCTTATGCTTCTATTACAATTGATAAAACATCTGAAGTTCAAATGTTACTTAAAGATAGAAAGGATAAAATCATATTTTTTTAGCAACATCTATAGTAGGCCAGCATCAGCCGGGAAGTAGAGGAGAAGTTGGCAAGGTTACAACAGGACTTCCAGTAAATGTATCTGGGTTGTCAAGAATGTCTGGCCAGAAAAGAACAACAGTTATAGGCCACAATAGACCTGCACAAGGATGACCCTAAAATTGAAGAATTTGTCACAGAAGCCCTTGCCTTGAATGACCAACTCTTGCAACAGTAAGAAATGCTTTGCGAAAGAATATCACAATAGAATTCCCACTTTGAGAAAAGCGATAATATTACAAATCAAGTCATAGACCTACAACTTGATTATGACTTGATTTATAAGAAAGTGTTTGACTTTTTAAGTTGGCAGGAATCAGTAGAAGGAAATAAAGAAGGCTTGCCTAAGATAGATGAATCCCACAAAGAAATGCTATTTGATAAATGGGATAAACAACTCAAAGAAGAAGAACAAGCAGTGGAGGAAAGAATGACAGCAACAAACAATATCATTGACTGTATGAATGAAAATCTACATAGAGCCAATCTAATATCAGAAACCACTCTAGGATCCCTTCCAAAAGCACAACGATTACAAACAAGGTGGAAACAGACAACAGAAGAAAAACTAGATTCAATTAAGTGGATAACAAAGTTAAGTTGGGACACTTACTGGCAGCATTTGGTAAAACCACACAGTCAGTGTATGCCTCTGAAGTCCCTCACAATCTCTGCCGAGAAGATAGATCTAGCACTCGCTGATTCCATTTTTGCAAGTCAATTGAAATCCGAGGTAGGTCAACCAACACTACTGAAACCAATGCTGGACATTTGCAACTTAAGGGAACAGATGCATAATTGATCTTAGATACAGTTTTAGTTTAAATTCAGTTTATTTTTGCTTTAAATGAGGATAGTCATTTAAACCTTCTCCTACATTTTTGTTATAACTATTTTTAATATTTAGATAGTAGTATTTAAACCCCTCTCATGCATTTAGAGAGGGGTCCATAAATTTGTCAAAAACAATTCTTTAGAACATGCACTTCCGCACCCTCTGAGGAGGTTTTGATAAATGAATGGAATGAGATTTATTTATATCTGTGTTTTGTGTCTACTACTGAAATGCACTTCTATACTCGTAGTGGATGTTGAATTATTTGAAGATAAATCTAGATCACCTAAGCTCATGAGCAGGACCTATTATCAATGGTACTTTTATCCCTTAATACTTTCTTGCTTATCTGCCAAGTGATATATTATTTTCAGTTGTTTATATATGGAAACCTGAATGTTCAGTTGTAATTTTTGCACTTTTGTACGGTGATAATTATTCCTTTATGTCAAATATATGAATGACTTATTATGTGATGTGTTTATCATAATTGTTTCAGCTAATTTCTTATACTAAACAATCATCTTTAACGTATTCTTTTCTCATAGTAATTGAATGATTTTTATTACCAATTGTTGTTGGAAATTATTCTAGATCGCATAAATAAAGTGTTACTCCAGGGATAGTTTAAATTAGATGTTTTCCTTCATTAGAATAAAATTGCACATGTTAGATTAAACTTTGAATAAATAATTCTCCCCATAAACCCTTAAAAAGAGAAAAACATCATCCCCTTACTATACCATCATAAAAAAATTGGGGAATTGGTCCCATTATCCCTAGTCGGAGCCACTATTCCAAATGGAAAAGGAGGTGCTTTCAAGGTCCGAACTGGGTGGCTATCCCCTTGTTGTAGGCCTAATTTTTGGGGCTTCAACACATGGTTGAACAGGTTATAGGTGTCAAACAAAGAAACTAACCACATGGGCATCTCTGGAATCATCTCGACATGGACCCTATCCTAGTCGCCCAACCCAGATCGACAAAAAAGCCAGCTTAAGACCACAGTCAAAGGTGGATTCAAGCAAAGAAACCCGAGAGTAATAGAACTCTGTGTCCACTCTTCATGGCTAATTAGTAAATCCGACAGTTTTGTTACAACATTAACTCAGATTAGCCACTGGTGTTAATGCTTTTATGCAACCATCTTGCTTGAATTAAAGTCACCTGTAGTTGATCAACCATTTACGCAGATCTATTGTAATACATGGAGACCACTTGTAGCTAAATTTTATCAACAGACAGTTATGTATGTTTTCTTTAAATATCAGTTGCACAACACTGAGAAAACTTCGAATTTTTGGATGTATTAAGCTCAGACTTACATCTCTATAATTTTGGAACTTGTTTTCTTGTTAATAATATGAAGTCGTGTTTGTCCAAGTGATCATTTGAAAGAATATCTTCAGCTGATTAGCAGCTCAACCCAGTCAGTTGCAGAGGGCCCCTGCACTAAAGGAGGTTTTCTTTTTACTTCGTTTACTATTAAGTTTAGTTTCATTATTTACTTTTAGCAGTGTTTGTAACTTAGGTTGATTTCTTGTACTTTGATTTCTTTTAAATCTATTTAGTTGCATAATGTTAGAATTCAATGGTGCAGTCTTGTTTCTCCTATCTATTTCATAGATGAAACTTGTTTTGTTTTAACAAGGTAAGGTTGAAAAGTAATAAGGATGCATTGTTGAGTAGTTTACTCACTATTTTGTCGGTTATTTATTTCCTAGTTCAAATTGCCAATGCATTGTGTGAATAAATGTTTTTGACCACCATTTCAAGTTGATATCCTTCTTGAACTAAATGGTTAAACATTCATTTTACACAAGGATTGAAACCAATCGGTTATTGTCTACATGTTTTACTTAGTTCTTTGGACCACACAATATAGGAAATTGCTTGTATGCCATCTCAAGAAAGTTTTCTTTAAAAATTGAAGGTTTGGGCAACTGGAAGTACTTCAATTAGTTTCATTCTCTGTAATGATTTCAATTTGCCTTACAATTTCACCTTTTAATTTTTGACTTAGGATTAAATGACAAGATAGGATAGATGCTCTGTTTTTCCTACCTTTAATTTAGATTTTGATTAGTTCACCTTTGGGAAATTTAGACTCAATTTCTCATAATTCAGACTGTACATCATTAGGAATCAAAGAAACCCCCAAAACAAAATAATATAAAAATACAAAATAATGAAGTAAGAAGGGTTAACTAACACATACAGTGCACTACACTTCATTAGCTTATGAGCCTCAGCTGATAATTTATACAAAGAAATTTAGGAAACTAAATTCTAAATAGGGTCCTAGTGTACCTACTTGCATAAAGACTCTTTGGTAAGCTGTTGATGATAGAGGCACACTCAATGCCAATTTACCTTAAAGGAAGGCTGGATCCGTCTATGATAGTCAAGGTAAGAGTACCATTGTTATGTACTTCTTGAATCTCATAAGGGCTGAGACATGTTGTTTGCAACTTGCCTGGGAAGTCCTGGAACCTAGAATCGTTCAGAAGTGCCCAATCCCCTTTTTGAAACGTTTTCTTCTTGATAAGGTTTTCATGCCATTTTTCCCTTTCTGTTGTATTATTGCAATTCATTGCAAAGAAATCAATCAAGATTTATCTAGTTCATTAATCTACTAAAGGCACTTGGTTTGAGCATCTGTTAAATCCAGACCCACTTCCTGGGTTTTCCTTAGAGTCATTATTTCGAATTCGATTGGAAAAATTAGTTCTTTATCGAACACAAGCTGGTAGGGAGAGTATTCAGTAGTATTCCTCCAAGTTGTATGATAGGCCCACAAGGCCTTTAGTAGTCTAGCAACCCAATCTCACTAGTGTGTTGAGGTTGTCTTGATCAGAATTGCTTCTATAACCTTGTTGGTGCTTTCAACCTGCTCGTTCGCCTGTGGGTGATATGGAGAAGTGATCATGTGGGTGATATGATGGTTTCTAAGAGTGGCAGTAATCTTGTTCCCTGTGAATTTCTTTCCCCCATCTATGATCACTTCTCGCGGTAATCCATATCATAAAAATAGCCCAAAAAGGAAGTTAATGATTGCTTCTTCTTTGGCTCTTGGTAAATCTAATGTTTCCACCCATTTTGTCACATAATCCATGGCTACCAGTATGTAGGCCTTCTAATTGGAAGGTAGATGGAATGGACCTATGAAGTCTAATGCCCAATTCTTGAAGGATTCTATGACAAATTGTGGCTGCAGAGGCATTTCATCAGATTGAATAGGCTGGCCCATCCTTTGGCAACTGTCACAGGCTTGTGCATATTTTTTAGGATCCTTAAAAATAGTCGGCGAATAATATCCAATTTTTAATACCTTATGTCCTCTCCTTTGGTCTGTGAAATTTCCTCCACAGGGTTCATCATGGGAAGCCTTCAAAATTTCATGGATCTCATCCTCACGAAAACATTTGCATAAGCAATTGTCGGCCCCTGTATTAAAAAGATATCTGCCTATCCAAGAGAACTGGGCATTGTGCTGAACAATAAATTTTCTTTCTCTTGTTGTTAAATGTTTAGGTAGCTTCTCCATTGCCAAATAATTTTCCACATCTGTGTACCATGGAATCTTAACTACCACAACAAACATGTGCTCGTCTGGGCATTGGTCATCTACCACCAGTGGGTCATTAACCTTCAGGATTCAAGATAGAAAATCATCAACGAGATTTTCGTTTCTTGGACAATGTTTAATGGTAATGTCGAACTCCTACAAAAGAAATAACCATCGTGTTGCTTGACCATTTGTGATTGGTTTATTAGGTAGGTATCTAAAGGTAGAGTGATCAGTGTACACAAAGACTTGGCAGCAAGTTATATAGTGTCTATATTTTTTTATTGCATAAATAACTGCTAAGAATTATTTTTTTGTCGCTGTGTAATTGAGTTGTGCAGGGGTGAGATTTTTTCTAATGTAATATATAGCATAAGGTTTCTTGTCCTCCTAGATGAGGACAACGCCTATGGCTACATCTGATGCGTCCGTGGAAATGTTGAAAGGTAGCTCCCAGTTTGGTCCACGTAATGCTAGTGCTGTTGAGACTAGTTTCTTTAATCCTACAAAAGCTATGACACACTTGTGAGACCAACTAAAATCAACAATTCTAGTTAGAGCGTATAAAGATGCCGCAATCTGTGAAAAATTCTTGATAAATATTCGATAATAACCTGCATATCCTAGGAAACTATGTAACTCTATTTGGGTGCAGGGGGTAGGCATTAAAAGAATTACCTATATTTTTGCTGGATCTAATTGTATCCCTGTTGTAGAGATGTAATTTCCTAGGATCATGCCCTCGGTCATCATCATGTGATAGTTGACATTACTTAAACATAACCTGGTAGCGATGAATCGTTCTAAGACCTTTTTCTAGTGTTTGTAATGCTTGATCAAAATCATCCCCATATGGAGTAAAGTCATCCATATATACCTCCAATCCTTCATTTATTAAATCAGAAAAAATGCTTAGTATAGCTCTCTGAAACGTGGTTGGGGCATTGCACAAGACAAATGGTAATACAATGTATGCAAATGTACCCCAGCGACAGGTGAAGGTCATTTTCACCTGGTCGTCAGGGGAAATATGAATCTGATTGTACCCATTGAAGCCATCTAGAACAGAAAAGAACTGCTTCCCTGCCAACGTATCGAGGACCTGATCTATGAATGGGAGGGGAGAGTGATATTTCTGCATTGCCTTGTTTAGCTCTCGATGATCTACACAAATATGCCACTTCCCATTTTCCTTAGGGATGACCACCAATGGAGGGAACCATTTACTCTCCCAGATAGGGTAAATAATGTTTACGTCCAGTAGATTCTGCAATTCCTCTTTCACGATATCCTTGGGGTGAGGGTTCAACCTCTGTTGAGGTTGCTAGATGGGTCACGCATCCTTCTCTGTAGAAATGTGGTGTGTACATAGCTGTGGATATATCCCTTTCATATCAGGATAATCCCATTAAAAAGCCCCTTTATTTTTCTGCAATACCTGGATAAGCTTTTTCTATTGTTCGCAATCTAGATCAACATTGATATTTAGAAATTTGCCTGGATCGATCTCAACTGGTTTGCTGTTATGAACAACAACTATCTGAATATGCTAGTCGTTTGTATCCTTCAGGGGATATTCCATGGCTTCATTGTCAAGAATTTCTTTCAACATATGACACTATACATTTCTCACATTGGTTGGTTGATCTATAAAATTGTTGATAATGTCGTCTTCAGTTTGATTTTTAAATTCTAGTGCTTCTGCTACTGTGAATGGTGAATGGGTGCTCTCTTCCAGGTACGCTGGTGGCTTCGTATATATTCTTACAATGGGAAAACTTGGCTTGGCAGGAGGTATAACACTAGATTTTTTATAGCATCTCCCTTTGTAATAGTCATGATGCCTTCTCAGCAGCCAATATATGCATCAGTTGTGGCTAGCCAAGGTTGACCCAGAATCAAAGGATGCCCATCCAATCTACTCCTTGGGTTTATAACCAGGAAATCTACTAGATACTCAAACTGTAATATCTTGTAAGGTCCCTTCTAATATTACCATTGACCTGTCAGCAAGTTCTAATAAAGTGGTGGTTGGTTCTAAGGCTGTAATACCAAGTGCTTAGCAATTTTCAGTTGTTAATATGTTAATGGCAGCTCCTAGATTGACTAGTGTATTTGGAAAAGAGCAGCCATATATCTGAACTATTACTATGGGGTTTCCAGGATCTTTGTACTTTATTGGAGTTTCCTCTCCCAGGAGTAGATCGGATAAGGTTCCTACAACATGGATTGTGGGTGAGGTTTTTACCTTCCTTGCAAACCTCTTTACACATAATTCTTTGATGGTTTTGGCATAGATGGGAATGTCTTGGATAGACTAGAGGAGAGGTATCTTAATACATAATTTTTTTAGTTCCCATACAAGATCGAAATCAGGATAGGTGATCGGTTTAGGTATTGCTAGCCATTCGGGGAACGAAGGAGAAGTGACTATATGTTTTCCAGGGTCATGATGATGATCTGTTTCTTCCTCTTACTTTGATTTAGTATTATTTACAAGTAGTGGAACATTTATAGGTGATGGAATATCTATAGGTGGAGTTACACTTTCAATTGAAGGTTGGTCCTTAATTTTCTCAGGGGTAATGACACGACCTGACCTCAATCTGAGCTCATTACATTATTTTTGCTCAATCTCATATTCTGGATTTTCAATAATCTGTACCAACTGGACTGGCTTATTATTAGGATTCAGGTTCAGCTGAGCTGGTAATTGTTGCTACAGAAGAGGTTGAGAATTTTGTTGTAATGTATAAGGAGCTGACAGTGCGGTTTGAGGCTGGGGGCCTGTCCCCATAGGTACATTAGATATCCCCAAAGGTCACTACCACTTTGTAGACCAATTTGGATTTTGAGAGGTGGAGGCAAGCCACTAGTATTGATAGGGATTTCCTTTCCAGATAGGCACAAAAGGAGAATTTGGCCAGCCATTTCCTAGAAAATAGTGCTAGCTAGGATGTCACAGGGAATGGTGGATTTTTCTATTTTGGATAGGGTTATTGGCCTTGCCAGGCTACCCCAAGGTTCTGTTGTTGATTAAACTACGAGGAAGGAAAAAAATGGGATGCATCTTGTGATGTACTTATAGGTTTAGCTTGCCATTGTCGTCATTGGTTCATCAAATATATCGGTTCTGTTTCCTCCTCTGCTTCTTTGAATACTGCTTTCAGCCCGGTAATGATGGACATTGTTCAGTGTCATGATCTTTAGTATAAATGGCGCGCATCTAAACCATGTCTAACAGGCATTCCATTGGTCGTGCTTCTTTTGACAACGTGGGCAGAAGATAGCCAAATTTTGTTCTACTAAAGCTTGTTTTTTCTTGGCTTGTAGGACGTCCAGTTGTGTTGTAAGAGTGCCTAGGATATCTGTTTTAAAATCTTCCAAGAGGACGTCGATCTCCATCTATGTTACACCTCCACTAGGTGGTTTGCTTCCTCTACTCATTGGATCTTGGCTAACTGCTCCTGTACGTGTTCTCCCCCACGAACACCTGATACACAAACGATTAATTTCATCATACTTTTCTTGAGAAATATCCCCTTTTCCCACAAAGTTTAGATTTTCTACCAATTCCTCTTTCATTCCTTTAATCAGATAGCGTTTAGGACTTCATTTGGTAGGGAAGTGTGTGGATTTTTCTACAAAATATAATTAAATTGTTCTACATATCCTTCTAGTGTTTCATTATCTTTTGCAATGATCTTGAAAATCTCATATTTCAGTTCCCTAGTTTTACAAAAGTCCTAATATATTTTAAGAAAGGAAGTTTTCATTTCATCCCAAGAATTGATGGTTCGCCTACCTAGAACCATAAACCATCTTAAAGCCGCCCCTTTCAAAGTGGAAGGGAACAATTTCTATTTTTGGGGGTCGGTGGTTTAGTCATACCCTCTATAGAGGACATCAAACTCAAATGGGAAAGCATTAGGATCCCCTGTGATCATCCCATAGAACGTTGGAATGTTCTGCATAGGAATAGCCTTCGTAGGGGCATTAGCCACTTGGTCGACTATGGGGTACTCTAAGGTTGAGGTTTGACCTTGGGGTGGCTGATCTGCCATTTGATCAATGATATGCCAATAATCTTCAGGGATTTCAAGGGGTGCTTCCGTAATAAACAGAGAGTTAGCAACCCGATCTGGCTTTACCACATCCCCTAGGTCTAGAATCTCAGGAGATCCTTGTTCAGATAGTCATGGTTCTACTTTAGTAGCCCCACTAGTTTCTCCTTTTCCTTTTCATAAGTTACAAGATTTTCCCTCTTGTAAAGGATCAGAGTCTAGGCTTATTATAGCTTGAAAACTCTGTTATGATCCTCCTACTTGTCTTTGCTGGAAATAATACTAGGGGGGTGGGGGGGATGAATCAATATTAGCAAATCAATAAAATTTTCATTTCCATAATTAGATTCATATATGCTACTTTAGTTAAGGGAACTCACGTGTACACGCAACTGTGTTTAATGCAACTAACGTATATACAACAAACTTATGATCCAGTTAATTTATCATATGTTGATCTTTAATCAGTGCATAACAACTTGATTAACCATATAAATAATCACCAGGTGCAATCAAAACAGAATAGATCATCACAGATAAGAAACACAGATGAACACCATGATTTAAGGTGGAAACCCAATGTGGGTGAAAACCATCTGTTGTTGTCATCTCTGTCTTCTTTCAATATTAAGAAAAATTGTTTGCAACATTGTACCGGTGCAAACTCATACCGATATGCAGGCTTCTACCTATAGAAGGCTACAACCTTCTCCCATTCTCCAGCTTCTAGTGGAAGGGAGCTATAACCCCATGGCTTTTTTACTAGCCAATATGTTTACCAGTATGTAGGCACTGACCTATAGAAGGCTACCGCCCTCTCTCTTCCTCTAGGGACTGCATTTCATAATTTTTTAGACTGGATACTACTGGAACACAACATCATAATCTGAAGGCCACGTCTCATCCAATTTTCATACTGGACTCATCAACAACATTGAAGCTCAAAATCAATCATCACTGCAATATATCCATCTGCATCAACCAACTACTGAAACCCAATATGAATCAACCAAACTCAATCAATCAATGACAACCTCTGAACCTCAGGCACAACTGAATCAATCATTCATTAATAATTTAACCAATCATTTGCAACATATAGATCATTGTAACCATTACCCAGATCTAGGTTACATTATCATTCAACATCGGTTGTAATCTTAAAACCATGCTTCATAGTGTATACACTATTTGGTAAAAGCCAACCTGTGTGTATACACAGCTTCCCTGAAGCAAACCAGCATGTAGATTTGCAAACACTTTGTTGCACTTCTAGAATTTAGAGATAATCATACATAGAGAATAAAACATGTGTTAGTGATCAGATCTAGCCCATTCATTATCAGATCACATAATGATAAGTCATTATGATCCTGATCCATCATTAGATTTCATCCATCAATACTGAAGCTAATCACAATCAACCAATCTGAATATGTAGAATACTGTGACTAGAAAATAGCCACTAGAACACAATGTAGAACCCTGAACACTACAACATCAAATAGAACCCTTATAGATCATACTTATGAAGATATACACTATATCCATAAGCTGAACCAGTGTGCATACACTCTTTTACCAAAGGAAACCAACGTACAGATCTGCAAATTCCATCCTATGATGTATACGTTACTTCTGTATGTTGAATCAACATGTATACACTATTTTAACAAAGCCAACATTTCAAGCCTTAGGATCCCGATCCATCATTCACATAGGTGCATCCTTAGTTCAGATCAAGAAAAGCATCACAAACCCATAACCTGCATACTTGATCTCATATTTCATTAGATATTCAATATTTGCTTGACTTGGCCTAATGATCTTCTCCTTCTTATATAGTTTTAGGCCTTTCTCAATACCATGGACCAATACCTTGGACAAAATACGTTGGACCAATACGACGGACCAAATACCTTGGGTCAGATACCTTGAACCCAAAAACTTTTTTTCCCAAGAACTACACACTTTTCGTTTTGTGAAAGTGCATGTGTACGTATACGCTCCTTTTGTTCACTGAACCTGCATGTATACGTGGGTTGGTCAAGGTTAACCTCTGTATACCTTTGTTTTTTCATTCTATGTGGTCTGAACTATAATTCTTTGCTGTTAACCTATAGTAGTTTGATCTTTCATCTGAGTGATTTTCCATCAAGGACAACACCTATATCATAATGCCAACAGGCTTTGAATCTCAGCATGAGCTACAGATGGTGATTCTGTTGCTTGAGGGATAACAGTAGAACTTTTTCGAGGTATAGCCTGGAATCCTACTGATGCTTGAGATTCTGCTCTTCTTATGATTTCGTCTATAAAGGTTGTTCTCCCAAGGTTCACCAATCCTTTGGGTTTTGTGAGTTTTGGTGGAGGATTCTTCTCTTTTTTTATCTTTTTATTTCTAGTCATTCATAAAAAAAATTCCTATTTAATCTCTAAGATTTTGTTATAAAGTGGGCAGGTAAGCAAACACCTTACTTGCTAGGTACGCAGGTTCTTATCCTATATTTTTAAAACCCAGTTCCCCTACAACAAAGAAATAAAATAAATCACTTTAAACACTCTCCCCGGCAACGACGCCAAAATGTTGGTTCACTAAGATGTCTTTTTATAAGCAGTCTTAATCCCTACATTAGTTGTTAACCCGAGGTAAGTATTTCTATTTCAAGAGTGCCAACACAGTATGTGCAGTGAAGCTAGAGGTTATCTAATGATGAATCATTGCAAACATTAAAGGCTAATTATTCAATTCAATTCACACTATTCTACAAAGAACTATTTATGAAAGGAATGCTCACAACACCCTATGTAATTCTATACAACTTGTTCAGAAACCAATTGGAATTGAATGCAAAGAGAATTACACTGAGAATCATTCAAATAAGTTTGAGACTAATCACACTTAATCAAGTAAAGAAACTATGATTATCGAACAACACTACCAATCTATAACAACCCAAATCAATCTGCAATACTCAATTGAACAACAATAATAAATGAACAACAATCAACAATCAGTAAGTGAACAACAACAACGATAAAGGATTCCTAAATGGTAAAACGATAAAGGATTCCTAAATGGTAAAAATTCTACATTGTAATTCATAGAATTTAATCAGTCTTGTCTCTCAGGATATATGATAACATCTATTCAATTGAACAACAATCAAACACACATTCACTCATTCTAATCAAGGCACTACTTAAGTATATCTCATAGCTTCAATATAAATCTAAGTGAATAGCAGTATAAATGAATATCACAAATCTTCAAGATAAATAGGACAACTAAACATTAAATCAATTAAAAAGACCGAGTATAAACAATAACACAAAGGAGTAGTGGAACTTCTTGTGACTAGGCCTAGAGTCGCTAGAAGCCTCTACTAATAAAAACTCAGAATACAGAGATGTATCAAGTGAAACCTTCTTTCATTAACTTCAAAGTACTAGCTAACAAATTCACTGAATTAACAACGTTTTTGCTTTAGAAAAGAAATAATTACACATTAAAAGTCCGGCCTTATATCTAGTTGCCTTTCGGCCCTATATAATATAAAAGAGAAACTTGGATAGAAGCGAATCCTCAGGATCAGGAGATCATGAGGATTTTGCAATGTAAAATCTAATCATATGATAAAACAGGAGCATTCGAATTGATCTTCCGCTTCCTTGTCTACCCCAAAAGTTGTGGCTTTTCCCCTTTATGGGCTCGTGTTGTCCTACCAACTGAATAGATTTTTCCTAGTCACATCCCTCCATACAAAGATAGAAAAGAATCAGTTTTTCGTACTAAATTCACCTATTCTATCACCAAATAGTTTCTTCCAACTTTAACTGATATTTTCCTCATTTTATTCAACAAACATAGATAATCTTATAAGGATGAATGATAAATGAAGCATTAAATGAAGAGAAATCATATCTTTTTCCTATCCCAAAAAATGAGATCACATAAGTGCTTAAATGAGTGCACGATGTCAGCGAGTAGGATGAGAACCCAACGAAATGGAGATTCACAAAGTGTGCATGCAAGCAGAAAACTGGCCTATTCATAAGAAAACTCATCTTCGTCATGAATCATGAAAATAAAGTTATGTAATTGCTCAAGCCAGGCCACTTCACCTTCACCATCATACGTGTGAGTGGATAAGAGATTGAAAAGCTCCCTTTTGATGGAGACATATTCACGATTTGAGAAACACCATGGGAGAAGAAGAGTGCAAGGATCCATGAAAGGATGTGCAAAGGTTCAAAATTGGATGAGAGGACAGAGCTTGTCATCAGGCCCTCTTTCGAGCACCAAAAATGCTGATGGTGTTGGACCTACCAACATGTCAAGGGGATCTCCCGAGTAAGAATTCCCAATTAGACCTCATACCATTTTGTGTAGGAGTCCCAACAGTGGGTCGTAAGGTAATGCCTTAACCGCGATGTCACATAGAGGCCAGTAAGATAACTTTTTCAGTAGCAAAGGTGTTACCGCTGGAGTGAGTCAAGGAAGGTGTATGATAGGTTCTAACACGTAAGGGTGAGAAAAAGGTGAAGGCGAGTTCCAGGTTGAAAGGGATCAGTCTGAACTTGGCTAGGAACACACAACACAAAAGGACATGCACATCTTCTGGTAGAGCATTCCACTCGGATGCGGTAGTCACAACATACAAGGTAAGGTAACATGTACAACACTCATGGATCAATCTGAACGAGTGCAACGATTGTTACGTCAAGGCTCATGTGGAAGGTCTGTCTGGTGTCTGATAGAGTAGTCAACATGGGCATTGACAACATTAACATCATATACAACACATTTGCAACAAGATTCCTATAATCTTTTATGTGAATCAATTCATACACCAATACGTAAGTTAAACAACATATATCATTAAGGCAACCAGAGTAGTCCAACTACAATAAAAACATATGCATGAAAATGTGATGGCTCCTATTATATAAAGTGTAAGTTCCAATCATACAATACATCCATGTATATCTTCTAGCCTCATCAGTGAAACATTACAGCCACATCCGTCTACTCCTCCAAAGAGATGTACTAGCTCTGTGCATTGGAGAAGAGAAGGTGCATTACAATAGAGTCGAAGATTTCTTCATGATAGTCTAAATAGAAGCCTGGCTGACTAAAAGCCTATACAATGAGTTATGGGGGACTATTTATAGCAAAGGGTGGGGTGACCCTTGACACTCCCCTTTATGACCATTCAACTACCCTCATGACTCTTCACCTACTCTACGACTGTTACATCCACTGTTGAGACCTGCCTTACAATTTACATGACTTAATGTTACAATGCACATGTACCCATGTGAACAATGGCTTGAACAAGCCAAACTAGACATAATTCGGACTTAGACAACCATAGAAGTCCAATTGCTCGACATCATCATGCTGATCAATAGTGAAATATTGATGCCAAGAAATGTAGTCCTTGATAGTGTTCGTGTGTTCTGCTATGACATCCATCTGAAAATTGAACCTTGCCTCCATAGCATTTGGGTACACTTCTTTGCCTCCTTTGTCCAACTTGTCTAAGAGCATGTGCATCATTGTCTTCAATGTGGCTAGACCAGCAATGTACTTGTGCATTATGTCTACACTGATAGGAAAGTCTGGGCTAGTGGCAGTGCACATCAACTTGTCGCAGTATGAGACAAGCTCCTGTAGGAACTGCTTCTTTGTCTTATCTTGGGTGAGAGTCCCAAGTGATGGGATCGCATGAGTGTGCACTATAACATCCATGCTCTTGAATACTCATGCATGGGAAGCCTGCATGCTAGTGATGCGTTGTGGTATGTCTTCATAGTTCCGTATCTTACGCCGGATATTTTCTTGTAGCCCGAATGCATTGGCCCTCATCATCTTTGGCAAGTGAAGCAGGGCTCCCTTGTACTTCATCATCCATACTTGAATTTTTTCAACAACAACATGTATTTTCTTCAAGATCTGTGTGCTTATCACACATCATTTCTGCCATCTATGGAGGTGGACAACTGCTTCGTGCACAGTACAAAACTTGGAGTACAATGTTCCCATAATTGTATCAAGGGACAATACTTCATATAGTATTGCCTTCTTCAGTTCATCTCGGGTGGAAATTGTCACCAAGTCTCCTCCTTGCTTGTTCACCTATAGTTCCTTTTCCATTCGCTCATTCTTAGCTATGAGGAAACAAACACTTGAGCTAGTGCCTTTGACATACACTCTAGTTGCATATGCCAAAGAAGTTGTATGCTTATGCACATCATTCATGATCACTTGTTCTTCAACTTGCGTAGAGGATGTTTGGTCCTCTGGATTTAGTACTCTGTGACACTGCACAACTTGATGATGAGATTCGTCAAAGGAGATGTTGTGCACCACTGGTTCCGGCTAACCACCAAGGATCTCAGTGCCTCCTTGGTCATTCGAGACTTACTAATCATCAGGATGCAATGAAGTGGGTGATTCAACCTCTTTTTTGTGAGGTATGAGGTCAGTTTCCTATTCCAACTCCTATTATTCCATGTTTGCATCCAACTATTCAATTGCCTATTCTATATCATGAACAAAGTGTTTCCCCTGCGATGGCTTACCTTGTTTTCCTGATGCCAGCTATTTAGATGAATCAACTACTTGTACGGGTGCTGCTTTGTCTGTATCTACATGATGCACCCCTTGTTGTATCTATTGTTGTTGCACTTCCTTATCCTGTTGGTGTAGCTATTGTTCTTTCCGGAGATTCTCCCTCAGCTCAGGGAACTCCTTCTCTGCTTCTTCCATTCTCTTCTTATCCCTCTGCCTTCTCATGATGCACTTGTCTCGTTGCTGCCTCTTTTTCCTGAATAGCCATAGCTACTTATTCTACAAGTGGATCTACTCAGAACTTGCAACTTTTCTCCTCCTCCATGCAGTCTACAATCTTCCTTTTCCCTTTATCACACATAGGTATGCTCGGCTCCACTGCCTTTGCTGCTGTTACTAGTGATCTCCACGATGCTGCTTCATGTTGCTTTGCTAACCAATCTACGGAGAAGTTGACCTATTCGTTGGGTCTAGAATAATTGTAGAAATACCTGTGTGAGTCTTCCTTGGCCCAATGAAATGCCCCATGGATCCAATTGAAGTGAAATATCACGCAATGACCCTTCACAATGCCATGTGGGTCATATGTGTTGAAGCTTTGGATGTTAAATGGATACTTCTTCGTTGTTCTACTTTGACATCTACTTGCTTGATACTATGGATCTCATATAACCCAATCCACAATGGAATAGTGGGCCAAGGTTCCTTCTTCTTTCACTGCAGTCTAGTTGTTAATCCTGCTGAGATGTGATACGCTACTTCCTACATGACAAGTACGTCCAAGGAAAACTTTGGCAGAACATTGTTATCAGGAAATCTAGTGTCTATGCAGAGCTGCTAGTCCCACTAAGATGGGTAGCTATCTTAGAAATGAACAGATTAAAGTTACTTTCTTTTTCCTTTATAAGAAGTAGATAGGAGAGGAGCAAAGAATACCAACCTCAATCTTTCGCTCGGTTCCTCACTTGTTCCTTCTCCCCTCTGACGGATCTTTGCCACTCCTTCCTTGATTACTCTGCTTCAAAGAGTACCTGTAAATTCAAAGCAGCATAATAACTTCAAAGTGCATAGATATACAATCATAAACAATATAGGACCAGATATATATTGACCACACAAATGCATATATTATTAGACATACAAGAATGTGGAGGAAAACTTGAATAACTTTATTGATATAAAGAATAGAAGAGAGGATTACAACCCATTGATCTGACCCAGTGTCATCCTCCCAGCATGAAAGCCCTTCTTGACCTCATGAAAAGCTTATATCACCCAACACTATGATATTCCACTAAGAAACCAACAACACTTCCTTACAAGATGCAAAATTCCAACCTCTGGATCTCTGGGATGAGACATCCATATATATATGTTTGTAGGGGGATGAGTCAGCTTATGGGATTTTGATTAGTGTCCTCTCTCTGATAGTTCTTGATTCCACTTGGAGATTCATGATCTCTTACTCATTCCTGGGTGAATTCAGAGAGGCAAGTGTCATAAGAGAAGTTTCTGGAAGATTCCATGATCATCCACCTTGAAAACTATCTCTTCCATTCGTCTACTCTCACCCATCGCACCCTACAGAAGGGGTTTTCAATATGCATTGCACTTTTTGCATGTGGCAGGTGAGATGCATTGCACCCTTAGCACTGAGTAGTCTGTATGGTCCAGTTTTGACCAGTTCTGAGTAGTTTTCTGTGGAGAACTTCTGGGAGATGATGTAATCAGCTGACCTTGCTCCTTTAGGGTATGAAACAACACCTTTAGCGACTTAGAAGCCCTTGGTTTATGGACATATATGATTGGGGTTGCAGTGCCCAAATATGTTTATAAAAGTTTCCCCTTAAAGCATGAGGTCGTAAATCTTTTGATGTCGGGTGAAATGCTTTATCATGAGGATCCGAGGTTTTTCGAACTGGAAAGAAACCTGTAATAAGATAGAATACAATACATTATCTTCATAACATTTTCATGATCTGGCTGAGGTGGGCATTCCCATGCTCATCTGTATAAATTCATTTTCATGTACATAGGACAGACAACCGTCTCTATGGAAGATTGATGATCTGTGCAGCAATGATGTACATTTGATGTCTTTATTTTCCTGAATATATCGCAGCCCAGATAGATGAAACTAGATCCAGGGTCTTCAAACTCATCCAATATTCACCCGAAGTACAAGTCGATCCATGTGAACAATGTTTTGGAGTCGAACATGGAAATACATCGCCTGATTACCACCCAATGATGTAAGTTGTTAACAGGCACGAGAGGAATCACTGATAATGATGATGACCCTAAAGGTACTACAATACAATTCGCATGGTGTGAAAATGG
>APFE031403713.1:116145-192347 GCA_000404065.3 Pinus taeda
ATTTGGTTGAGCACTCATGTGTTGAATATCTTAAGAAGGGAAAGATCTGAAATTTTGGTGATAAGTTGGTGAGTGAAAGCTGGATATGAATCAAGGAGGAACCTGAGCATTACAAGACAAATCTACTGATGGGTCGAGATCTCCTTGGTGCATGATCAGATCTGTAAAGCTGATAGTCTAGGGTATACTTGAAGTCTAAAAAATTATCTATACCCACAGGATCGCAGGTACAACACTGCGAAGGTGTGGAGAACCGCATGCCAGACATGGTGCAGGTGCAGAGACTCGCAGGCCAGACACGGTGCAGGTGCGGAGATCCACAGGATAGGCACTACGCAGGTGCAGAGATCCGCAGGATAGGCACTGCACAGGTGCGGAGATCCGCAGGCTAGGCATTGCACGGGTGCAGAGATCCGCAGGGTTCACACAGCGGGAGTGCAAATATCCGCAGATTTCTATTGGTGAAGTTGCTGACTTTTCTTGAAATATGTTTTAGCTATTTTTATCTATTACTGTTGAGTTCAAGGTTCTGAATTGGTGTATGGTTTTTGTGTATTGAGAGGTTATTGGTTCAGTATTTGTACAAGGAAGTTGGTTGATTATAGATCTATTTGATGTTTGATGATATTCATGGATCTAGTCTAGAAATTCATGAAACGAGGTCCTTGGAAGAAAAGAGAAGGTTGTAGCCTTCTGCGGGTTGAAGCCTGCATGCTGGTAAAAGACTGCACTAATACAGAATCATTGTAAAAAGAAGTTTCCAATTGAAAGAAGGTAGAGACATATTGTAGCAGGTGGTTTTCACCCACATTGGGTTTCCACCTTATATCTTGTGTTCTTTGGTGTGACTGTTTGCTCTATTTTTCTTGTTCCTGTTTACTATTATATGGTTCTGACATAGATTAATGAGCCACATCTGAAGAATATATTAAATTATAAGTCTGGAACGTATACTCAAGTTTCATTAGTCAGATCTACAAATATTTCTATAAATTGAAAAGAGCTTGATAATACTGATTCACCCCCCTCTTAGTATTATTTCCAATAGGGGAAACTTCTGCGAAACTTGGTCCCTGGTGAGCCAGATGCCTTAGTGAAAACATTGGCCAACTTTGACAACTCGATATAGTTGGATCTTTTTCTGGTGACTGTTATTGATCTATGTGTCCATGATCCAATCGGTGGTGTCCTGTCCCATGCAGTATGGGTTTAACTTTGTTGGTGTGAGTTGTTCTGCAATGATAGATGTGTCTAATACTAGGTGAAAACCGAGGAGCGATGGAATGCTAAGCTCGAAGGCATTGTTCCTTATCGCCTTGGTGATGGTGGATGGACCATATCAGAATGGGCAAGCTTGCGGTGGGGTCCAACTAGGCACTCCTTTCGCAAATGAAGCCAAACTTTGTTGCCCAAATAGAACTTGTGTGGCAATCGATGTTGATTGTGGCGCTGCTTTCACTTAGCATTGGCTCTATGCAATATATCATGGACCTGTTGGCGGATGTATTGAATGCACTGAATGAAGTTGTTAGCCCTATCGACTTTGGACTAGACATGAGCCGAATCTTCCTCAGTAGCTGCAAATGGTATGGCCACATCAATGGGACATAATGGCTAAAATCCCAGCCCTACCTGAAAGGGGCTATGGCCTGTTGAGCTATGGAGAGCTTTCTTGTAGCTATGTCGGACATAGGGGAGGATTTCATCCCATGTGCATGGATGCTTCAAGTTGTACATGTGGAGAATGTGTACGATCATCCTTTTGACAACCATTGTTTGGCCGTCTGTTTGGAGATGGAAAGTTGTGGACTTAGTAAGTTTTGTATCCATCATCGACCAAAGACTTGACCAAAATGCACATAGGAATCTACTGTCCCGATCTGAGACAGTGGAGTGTGGGATCCCAACGTGTACCAATACTCAGTCAAGGAAGAGCTTAGTAGTGGCCTCTATTGTGATAGTCTTCTTGTAGGTTGTCATGATGGCCATCTTAGAGAATCTCTCAATGACCACGAAAATGCAATCATTTCCATGCTTAGTAGAAGGAAGGTCGGGCATGTAATCCATGGAGACAGATTCCCAAGGTTGACTAGGAGTAGGTAGAGAAATATATAGGACTTGCTTCTTTATGGTTGGTTTGGCAATGGTGTAGGCGATGCAGGATATAATGTACTTCCCAACATCCTAACAAATTTTCAGCCAATAAAAATACTTCTAAAATGACGGCACTATTTTCTCTATTCTGAAATGTCCAGGGACCCAACTGTAGTCCGCCTCCCAAATCATCTTGGAACGCTCACTTGAAGGAACACATATGTGTCCTAGGTGGCATAACAATGCATCTTGAAGGTGAAAACTTGGAACTTGCTTCCCTTCGAGGAGTTTGTGGTATGTGCTGTTGAATTGTGGATTGCACTTGTAAAGATGTGGCCACCCCAATGTCTCATGCCCATAGGAGTCGAGCATAGTGATCAACACCATGACTAGTGGTCAACTGAGGCAATCAACGACATTATTGGTGCTTCCCTTCTTATACTTAATGTTCAAATGGAACTATTTTAGGTAGGTGGACCATTTCTGATGGTGATCATTCTACAACTTCCCATGTGTTTGCATGAACTGTAGGAGTCAGTGGTCTGTGTGGATGACCGTTTCCTTCCCCATAATGTAATGCTTCTATTGACGATAGGCCTGCACAATGGAATACATTTCTTTCTCGTAAGTGGGGTACTTTTGGACTGTTTCTACAAGTGTCTCACTGTGGTAAGCCACTGGATGCCCATGCTGAGTAGGAATCACACCAATAGCATAGTCAAAGGCATTTGTGTCAATCTCAAATGGTTGCTGTAGGTCTAGTAATGTGAGCACTGGTGCAGAACATAGGCGATTATTCAAATAAGAGCATGCTTGCTATTGGATTCAAACCAAAAAAAAAAGTTATTTTACTATGTTTGTGGTGACTTGACTTAAATGCCAAGTGACACGAGGGAATCCCAACATGAACCTACGATAGAATTTGGCAAGACCCAAAAAATCTATTGAGCTTTGTTATATTGGTTGGGGCTAGCTAATCCCAAATGATTTGTATCTTGGATAGGTCCAAATGTACACCATGCTCATCAATTATGTACCCAAGATATTGAACCCGGGTCAAGCCAAAGGTGCATTTCTCTAAGTTAACACACAACTTGTGTTATCGCAGGGTTTGAAGGACCTGTCAAATATGGTGGAGGTTCTCGTCCCAACTCTATCTAAAGATCAAGATGTCATCTAAATACACCACCATGAATTCAATAGTGAAGGGTTGCAAGGTGTCGTCCATCAGTCTCATGAAGGTTGCAGGGGTTTTTGTCAATCTGAATGGCATGACCAACCATTCAAAATTCCCTCCTTGGAGATGACGGTAGTCTTCCACACATTAGAGGGTTCAATAGAAACTCGGTGATAACTTAACTTGAAGTCAACATTGCTGAAATATTTTCCCCCCTTGAACTGGTCAAGAAAGTCATCAATCTATGGGATTGGGTACCTATTCCAGACAATGATCTTGTTCAACACCTAGTAGTCAATACAGAGCCTCCAAGTCCCATCCTTCTTTTGTTCCAATACAATCGGGCTCCCACATGGTGATGAGCTTGCCGTAATGTGCCCTTTCCGAAATAGTTCTTGAATCTGCCTCTTGATCACATTGTTCTCCAGAAAAGAGCGTCAATATATTGACCCATTTGGCAATGGTGTGCCCGAGGTGAGATCGATGGAGTGCTTGACCTGACAGTGTAGAGCTACCGCTGTACGTGAGGCGGAAATGCCCCTGTACTCCTCCACAACCTTGTCCATCTGCTACAACTGTACAAAGGAGCCTTGCTTGGAAGCTGTGGCCACAACCTTCTCCTTGCTATGAGGGAAATTCATAAGGAAAACAAATTTCGTGGCCTGGGAAATGATCTTACTATATTACTTTGCAGTGATCAAAGAGATGGTGGTAAGCGGGGCTACCTCTAGTATCTTGTACAACTTTTTGGCTAAGGTAATAATAATAGGACAAGGTCTAGACTCATATACAACATGTCAATTACACAAGCATGGTTGTCCTAACAATACATCACAAACTTCAACAGGAGCAACATCACACAATACCTCATCTATTAAGTGCTTGATGTTGTAGGACAGGTGACACTACTAGCTGACGCGAAGGTCTCGTCCTTGGTGAAGCCACCAGGTGATGTACCACTGTGGATGTGGTATTGTCTTTAGGCCTAGCCGCTTCAAGACCTTTGCTAAAATGAGGTTATTTTGGCTCCCGTTGTCAACAATGAACTACAGTAGAGAACCCTTCACCCACATCTATGAGTGGAAGAGGTGTTCCCCATCCTCTCGATCTTCAAGCTCAATCTTCTGGATCTTGATGGTGGCCATAGTGGCATTGGGCTCCGCATCAATGATCATCTTTTCTTTGTCATTTCCCTTATCAGACTCTAATTCAGAGTCGGAACATGTGTTTGATTTAGAAGCCTTTACCTCGACCATCAGTGACTGCTTGGATTGACACTAACTTGTATTATGAGTGGAGCTCTTATGGAACTCACACCATTTTCCCATGTTCTTCTTTGTCTTTTGTCATGTTGTTCTTTGCTTGGGCTTCAGAAGGTTGTCCTGGGTAGCCTTGCCTTGTCTTGGTGCTTTCTTCTGTGGTTTAGCGTCACCTTTTCCTTACTTTGGATTTGCAGATCCAAAGTCCCGCTTCTTCTGTTTAAACTTTTGCTCAATCTTGAGAGTGTACTGATACATCATGCTGAGCGAGGAAATGTCCAAGAACTCCATCTCGTCATGGATGTACTTGTGTAGACAACTGTGGTACTTGAGCACAAAATGCGCTTAGTATCCTTGATACCCAGCTTCATGTGAAGGGTATGGAAAATATTCATGAGCTTTGACACATCTTGGTCCCTTCCCTTCCATAGTGTGGTCCACTTTATTTATTTATCTTCATATCTCCTGATAGGGTAATATTGTTCCTTGATGGCATCTCGGAAAGAATCCCAAGTGGGTGTGGCTAAGAAAAGTGAGGGTTCACTCTCATCCTTTTGTTCACAGTATGTTTCCCACATTTCCTTTATGTGTGGGATGGCTTTGAGAAGTGCAAAACTAATTTTCTCTTGATTGGAAAAGTCACGAACTGAAAAATATACTTCTAATAGATTTAACCATTTATCTACAACGTCTACATCTGTCATGCCTTCAAATATGGGAATATCGAAGTTAACTTGTACCTTAAAAGGAGTGGTACCTCTAGAGTGGCTGCTGGATGAAGATGCATCACCTGTGGGTAGCCGTCGTAGGATCTAAGCAAAGTTATCCATCATCACGTCCCTCTGTCACTCGAGGGATTCCTCAAGCATTATTTTGAAAGGTTCTCCTACCCCATCGTCTTTCTTTTCTTTCGCCATGGGAATTTGTTGGGTTTCATGAGGCTGATCTTGGAATAGTTCAACCAAATCGAGCCCTAACTCCTTATACTCTGACTTCATTAGGGACATGCAAAGAAAAAGAGAGAAAGAGAAAACTACTCTGATACCACTGATACGAACTTAAACAAGAATGCAACAACTTACAAATATAATCATAAATATAGAGATGTAGCTAAGAAACACTTCATTTCATTAATAGAAAAATATTGAAGTATGTTTACAAACAAAATGGAAATAGGATAGCATAGGCGGTGGTTTCTTGTCTTTGAGAAGAGATGTGGTGGCTACATGCCTTCAAACTATGTTATAATGAGGCCCAAAGGCCTATTTATTATGGAGAAACAATGGAAAACCCTAAATATCTAAAAGCCTAATCCTAGGAAATGAAGCACCACAACTGTGGGCCCTATTTGGGTAAATTGGTACATCAACTTCCCAGGTTCGTAACTTTTGCATACGATCTCTGTTTGTCTATCAAAATACCTCATTTGGAAGATCTTGAAGAGAAGGAAGAAATTAAACTAGTAAGCCAGTTTGGGACGTTTTTTGTCTCTCCGTTTTCCCTAAAAATGTCATTTATGGCCTCAAAACGGCTTCGAAGTTCAGGACCCGAAAAATGCCAAAAATGGAAAACTATGCTACAACCAAAAAACTATAAGAGATAGTGTTGTGGTCCAAGTGGAATAGGCGGGTGGCAATGAATATCCACCTGGATTATTCTTGCCCCCTTAGGAAGCAATGTTCCCCATTACATTGAGTGCCTCCATGATATGGGAAAACTTCTCTTGAACTTGGTCCCTGGTGAGCCACTTGCCTTGGTCAAGGTGTTGGCCAGCTTTGACAACCTGATATAGTTGGATCTTTTGCTGCTGAGTGTTCTTGATTTGTGTGCCCATGATTTGATCAGTGGTGGCCTGGCACATGCAGTCTGGTTTTAGCTATGTTGGTGTGAATTGTTCTGCAATGTTGGATATGTCCAACAATGGTGAAAAGTATGGCCATAGGTGGTTTACATTGAACACTGGGTGTAGACCAAGGAACAATCGAATGATAAGCTTGCTATGAGGTCCAGTGAGGTGCTCCTTATGAAAATGTAGTTAAAATTTGTCGCTCACCTAGAACTTGTGTGGCACTCGTTTCTGATCATGGCACTGCTTGTACTTAGCATTGGCTCTATCTAATATATCATGGACCTGTTAGTGAATGTATTGAATGAGCTCAATGAAGCTGTCAGCCCTGCCGGCTTCATACTGGACATGAGCTGAATCTGCATGAGTAGCTACAAATGGTATGTCCACATCAATGGGACATAATGGTTGAAATCTCAGCCCTACCTGAAAGACGTTGTGGCCTGTTGAGATGTCGAGAACACTGTTGTAGCTGTGCTAGACATAGGGGAGGCTTTCACCCCATGTATGTGGATGCTTTGAGTTGTACATGTAGAGAATGTGTATGATCATCCTGCTAACAACCTCTGTTTGGCCATCTTTTTGGGGATGGAGAATGGTGGACTTAGTAAGTTTTATATCCAACATCAACCAGAGACTTGACCAAAATGCACTCAGGAATTTTCTATCTCGATATGAGACAATGGACTATGGGATCCCAAAGTGTACCCATACTCACTAAAAGAAGAGTGTAGTAGTGGCCTCTGTTGTGATACTCTTCTTACACGCTGCCATGATGGCCATCTTAGAGAACTTATAGATGACCATGGAAACACAATTATTTTCATGCTTAGTAGAAGGAAGGCCCGACATGTAATCCATGGAGATAGATTCCCACGTCTGACTAGGAGGAGGTAGAGGAGTATATAAGTCTTTATTTTTGATGGTTGGTCTGGAAATGGTGCATGCAGTGCAAGATCTAATGTACTTCCCAACATCCTGACAAAGTTTTGGCCAATAAAAGTACTTATGCAATTCAGCCACTATTTTCTGTACTCCGAAATGTCCAGCGACCTGGCTGTAGTATGCCTCCCAAATCATCTTGGCACACTCACTTGAAGGAACACAGATGTGTCTGAGGTGGCATAACAGTGCATCCTGAAGGTGAAAGCATGGAACTTGCTTCTCTTTCGGGAGTGTCTGGTATGTGTTTCTAACTTCTAGATCGCTCTTGTAAAGATGTGGCCACCCTAATGTCTCATACACATAGGAGTTGAGAACAGTGATCAGCGCCATGATGGGTGGTCAGCTGAGGAAATCAACAGCATTGTTGTTGCTGCCCTTCTTATACTTAATGTTCAAATGGAATTGTTGCAGGTAGGTGGACCATTTCTCATGGCGAACGTTTTGTAACTTCCCTCATGTCTATATGAACTGTAGGGGTCGAAGGTCTATGTGGATGATCCTTTGCTTCCCCATAATGTAATGCCTCGATTGATGGTATGCCTGCACAATGGAATACATTTCTTTGTCGTAAGTGGGGTACATTTGGACTGTGTCTGAAAGCGTCTCACTATGGTAAGCCATTGGATGCCCATGCTGAGTAAGAATCGCACTAATAGAATAGTCAGAGGCATGTGTCTCAATCTAAAATGGTTGTTGGAGGTCTGGCAATGTGAGCACTGGTACAGAATGAAGGCGATTCATCAAGTCAGAGAATGCTTTCTATTGGGGTTCAGACCAAAAAACCTTTGCTTTTTCTTTGCCCTTGGTGACTTGACTAAAGGCCAAGTGACATGAGAGAACCCCAACATGAACCTATGGTAGAAGTTGGCAAGACCCAAAAAGATGTGGAGCTCTGTTAGAGTGGTTGGGGCTGACAAATACTAAATAACTTGTATCTTGGATGGATCCACATGTACACCTTACTCATCAATTATGTACCCAAGATATTGAGCCCGGAACAAGCCAAAAGTGCATTTCTCCAAGTTAGCACACAACTTGTGTTGTCGCAGGTTTTGAACGACCTATCGAATATGGTGGAGGTTCTCATCCCAACTTTGGTTGAAGATCAATATGTAATCTAAATAAACCACCATGAATGCATTGGCGAAGGGTCAAAATATATCATCTATCAATCTCATGAAGGTTGCAGGAGCATTTGTCAATCCGAATGGCATGACCAACCATTCGAAAATGCCCTCCTTGGATTTGAAGGTAGTATTCCACATATCAGAGGGTTCTATAGGCACATGGTGATAACTTGACTTCAAGTCAATCTTGCTGAAATATTTGGCCTCCTTGACTTGGTCAAGAAGGTCATTAATCCACAGGATTGGGTACCTATTCAGGACAGTGATCTTATTCAACACTCGGTAGTCAATACAGAGCCTCCAGGTCCCATCCTTCTTCTGTACCAATACAATCAGGCTTCCACAAGCTGTTGAACTTACCTGATGTGCCGTTTCTATAATAGTTCCTAAATCTGCTTCCTTATATTGACGTTCTCCAGACTATAGCACCGATAGATCGACCCATTCGAAAGCGGTGCGGCCAGGGTTAGATCGATGGAGTGCTTGACCTGACAGTGTAGAGGTAGCCCTGTAGGTGAGGTAGAAATATCCATGTACTCCTTAACAACCTTGTCCATCTATTGCTGCTATGTAGAGGAGCCCTGATTGGAAGCCGCGATCACAACCTTCTTCTTTCCCTGAGGGAAAGTCATAAGGAAAATAAATTTACTCATCTGGGAAATGATGTTGTTGCATTTCTTTGCAGTGATCAAAGAGATGGCAATAGGCAGGGCTACCTCCATATCCTATACAACTTGTTGGCCAAGGTAATAATCACAGAGCGAGGTCTAGACTCATATACAATATGTCACTTCCACAAGTATAGTTGTCCTACAAATACATCACAAATTTCAATAGGAGAAACATCACACAGTACCTCATTTGTGAAGGGCTTGATGTTGTAGGGAATATGACACTGCTGGCTGACGCGAAGATCTCGTCCTTGATGAAAACACTCAATGGTGTATGACTATGGATGTGTTATAGTCTTTAGGCCCAGCCGCTTCATGACCTATGCTAAAATGAGGTTCTTTTGGCTCCCACTATTGATAGTGAACTGCAATGAGGAACCCATCACCCACATCTATGAGTGGAAGATCCGTTCCCTCTCCTCTAGATCTTCAAGCTCAATCTTCTGGATCTTTGTGGTAGCCATGGTGGCACTGGGCTCCACATCAATGATATGATTCCCTTTGTCAGTTCCCTTATCAGGATTTGATTTAGAGTTGGAACATGTTTCTAATTTAGATGCCCTTAGCTCAGATACCAGTGACTATTTGGCCCGACACTCACTTGTACTGTGAGTGGTTCTCTTATGGAACTCGCACCATTTTCCCATGTTCTTCTTTGTCTTCGTCATGTTGTTCTTTGGTTGTGGCTTTGGCAAGCTATCCTAGGCAGTCCTGCCTTGGCTTGGTCCTTTGTTTTGTGGTTCGGGGAGGCCTTTTCCTTGCTTTAGTTCATATATCCAAAGTCCCACTTCTTCTATTTAAACTTATGCTCAATATTGATAGTGTATTGGTACACTGTGCCAAGCGAGGAAATGTACAGGAACTCCATCTCGTCTCGGATGTACTTGTGTAGACAACCATGGTACTTGAGCATGAATTTCCACTTAGTATCCTTGATACCCAGCTTCGTACAAAGGGTATGGGAAATATTTGTGAACTCTAACACATCTTGGTCCCTTCCCTAGCATTGCATGGTCTACTTTATGTATTTATCTTCATAGCTCCAATAGGGTAATATTATTCCTTCATGGCATCTCAAAAAGAATCCCAAATGGGTGCGGTTGGAAACATTGAGGGTTCACTGTCTTCCTTTTGTTCACGGTATGTTTTCCACCAGTCCTTGACATGTGGTGCAACTTTAAGAAGTGGAAAAGTAATCTTTTCCCAATTGGAAATGTCATGAACTGAAAAATATCCTTCTAGTATATTTAACCATTTATCTACGCTGTTTGCATCTATCAGGCCTTCAAATATGGGAATTTTTTAGCCAATTTAGTGTCCTAAATTGCTTGTATGAATTATCAACCAAGGTTTGTAGACTCATGAAGTGTGATGCACTATATGTGCTTAATAACGTTTCTCTTACTTCTTTTGTTTCGTATTTTTATGTTTATTTTGGGGGTTTCTGTTCTTTGATGTTTAAGAATACACAATCTATGAGAGATTTACATGGATCTAATAAGTTTTTAAGGGAAGGTTCCTAAGTTAGTCTAATCTCCTAAAAATGGACCAAGAATCATTTTTAACTAGTTAGGACCTAATAAGAGAAACATAGCATCTATCTTATCTACCATTTATTCCTAATCCATGGATCTAATTCTTACAACCAAAAGTAATACTGATGTAGAAGGTAATTAAATAATTGCATTCATTTAACCATTCAACCATTAAATTTTGGGACATGATAGAATTAATCTCCTTGAAATGATTTTTTGGAATGTCAAGTGACGCAACTAAGTAATGACCTGAACACAAAAAAGAAAATATGATAGATTGTAAAACTGACAATATGCTGAGTAAGATTCAATCACTGCATGAATTAGATTTTCAACCAATTAAGTTAGAATTATCATTATTTCAAAATGGTTTTGAGAACATCTATTAATACAGCCAATTGACAGTTCTATGCTAAGAAAATGAGCGGTCAAAATAGTAATAAGCTAAGCAACTGTGTATTCTCATTTTTCCATTTTTCATTCAGTCATTTCTCATACAATATCTAAGAAGGATAAGACTTGCACAATAGTGATTTTTATCCTTACACTATTGGTTACAAACTGAAATGAAACAATACTAGAGAAAATGGACTTGTAGAAAACAGAGTAGTCGAAATTAAAATGAAAACAACAAGTGAAAAACCTCCATCAGTGCAGGGGCCCTTTGTAACTGATGTGGCTGGATGATAGCTAATTAAAGATGCACTTTTAAACCACCATTGAAAAACAAAGTTTGTATTATTAACAAAACGAATTCTAAACAGAGTTGTTAACAAAAATCCTGTTATCCATACTAGCTTCTAACTACTTCTCGGTCTCATTTAACTGATATTTATACAAAAACAACATAACTGTATAAGAGAAAATCTTGCTACAAGTGGCTCGATCCGAATCTATCATGACTGTTTATAGAAAAAAATGCTACAAATGGCTTAACTTGAATTGTAATGAGACTGTTAAACTTCTGAACAACTACAGGTGGCTTGATCTGCATTAACACCTCAACTTCTAATCAGATACAAGTGGCTTAATCTGCATAACTCTTCAACAAAGCTGTTAGAATCTCGATTAACTACAAAATATCAATAGTCCTACTGCTACGAGATAACGTATTTGATTCCATCTTTGACCATGACTTTAGGCATGCTTTTCTGTCAATATGGATCAAGTGAGTGGGATAGAATCCATGTAGAGATGATTTTGGATATGCCCATGTGGCCCAGTTCTTCATTTGACACCTGTAACCTGTCAAACCATGAGAGTAGCTACAAAACCCACAGTTAGCGGCATAATAGGTTGCGTTTGGTAGCTAATTTGCAAAAATATATTAAAATAGAAAGAACATGAAAATATAATATGGTGAACATTTTAATGCTTTCCTAAGACAAAATCTAGCATTTATCATTGATTGGCTCTATATTCTTGTGAGAAATCAAGAGAAAAAGGTGAGAACAAATGTCAAGGGAAAGGTAATTTTGAGGTTCAACATACCCCCACTCCAAAATAATTGCATGTCCTCATCCAATTTTCCAAAAATGTGATTTATTCTTTTCTAATGAATTTGCTCATACACTTCTGCTAGTACATCCAATTTTCTTCCTTTGCTCTTCTTTGAAGTGACTATCATTATGGGTTTCCTCATAAGAAGCATGTATCTAAGGTTGATGATTATTCTGTTAAGACTTCTATTCCTTCTTTTCAACTTGATATTTTTCTTATACCACAGTCCTAGATACAGAATTGTATTATCATGAATAGCCTTGTCCAATTTACTTTGTTTCCTAAAGGTTTCATTCTCCTTTTTGACATGTCTGTTCAATATCCCTAATTGATAAATTTCCTATTTGAGAGAGTCAATTACAGGTTATTGTGGATTTATAGAGGGTTCTGGATTCATCGAGGCACTTTTCTTCTCCTTTGATTCTATATAATAATATATTTGTCACTGTATTGGGTCTATTCCCAGAGATCTACTACTTAGGCTACCTTCAAAATGATGGTCAAGAGAGTTTTGAGGACCGCGTGTAGAAGAGATGTTAACAAGAGAATTTTCTAGGGTTTCCTCTTCTATGTTTATGAACTTTGTCCCTTTTCATGGTGTTTTCTTTGCCAACCCTCAGAGTCTAGAGCTTCTTCTAGGTTGTGGATGACTTACATTCTCTTTCTCTGTGATATTTTTATCTTTTCTTATCTTTCCTCTTGCTCTGATTTGTTTCCTGATTTCTGTCAGTTCTTCATATATTAATTGTTCATCATCTTTCTGTGATGAAGATTCAGGTTTGTCTTTAATGGTTATACCAATCTTCTTTCTTCTGCTTTTTCTAGCATTATATGTCTTGGATGACTTTGGTGCTTCTTGAAAATGATTTCTAATGAGGAAATACTCCCAGGTATCTCCTATGCCTTTTAAATGAAACTCAATCAGTATCTTTATCAACCCATGATGGTACATGGTGTCTATGAACTCTATTTTATTCTGCACATTTGAGGCCATCCTTCTTAAATTATTTAGCAGGAAGAAAGGAAGATTGGTTTCTCCATTTTCTAGGAAATTCATCAGTAAACATATATGGTAGACATACATGCACCCGAATCTCCCCTCACAGGTGATAAATTTCTATAATATCAAAAGCATGCTCCTTCATTTACTTTTAAGATCTGAAATGGGAATTCCTTTTCTAAAAACAGAGACATCCATACCTGGGTTCCTGAGGATTACTGTCCATGTTTCATTGTCGAATTCCTTGTTTTTTACCCATCTTTCACCATGTCTTGGAAGTTCTATAGTCTTTGTTATGAATGATTCTGTTACTACAAACTTAATATCTCCAATTTCTACCTATGTACCATCAAGAGATCTAGAAAAATATTTTGTGATCTCTTTATGAAAGCCATCAAATTTTTCGATGAATTTGAGCCATCTAGCCTTCTGCAACATTTCCTTGAGTTGTGGGTATCCTTTCATATATTTTTCTCCTACTGGATCTGACCTAACAATGAGTCCCATGCCTTCTGCTTCACAAAATTCCTTAACCTTCAGAATTACCCTTCTTGGTTTATGAAATGGATTGACTGTGAGTATGGCGAAAATAACTACAGGTTTGGGTGAAATAAGTAGATGATAAGGGTTTTGGAGAGACGTGGACAAATATGTCACATCGTAGTCATGATCATTAAAACAATGAGGGAGTTAATTATGGACCATTATGTGACGAAAGACGGATGGTGTGGTGGATATGAAGTATGATAGAGATGGGAATCAAATCAAATTATGATTTGTCATGGAGACATATGAATGCCCATATTATACATATTATATATTCTAACCTTTCTATTTTAAAATAAATTTCCGCACCTTTACCTCTTGGAACTTAGCCTTATTGTTTGTTGGATTTTCTTTGATGTTGATTCACAGATACCCTTCTTAGCATACCAGTATTCAAAAAAAGATTCTTCAATTCCCTGAAATCAATATTTATTTGGAACAAAGCTATGGAATGGAATTATCGCTCCATAATCAAACTGGCTGTAGAATGGAGTTAGCTACAGAACATGACAAAGATGAAATATGGCTATGGAACATGGATGTGAAATAAAACGAAAATGGAGTGTAATGAAAGGAAAATGGAATATAACAGTGAAAGGGAATGAAAGTGAAGTGAGATGAAATGAAATGTAATGAATTTGTAGATTAGGCACTGCAAATGAATGTAGCTTTACGTCACTACTTATTACAAAACTAAAATAGGAAATATAGGATGTCAGAAATCTCTAGTTTTCACCCTATATTTCTTGTATAAGTAAGCCAATGAACAATTGGTTTTCAGAATTATACATTTTATTTATATATCTCTTTTTTATGTTTTCTTTTTATATCTATATATATGTATAGGAAAACTAAGTTAGTGGAGAAGAATAATTCTTCTTCACCAACTTCATCGCAGTGTTATCTTGGAAAATTGTGACAAAATCCTCCCTTGAAATTTGCTTATGATATATATTTAACTGATGACCATTTACAAGAAGAGGTACCTTTCTCTCATCTATTGTCCTTACTCTTACGACTCTATTATTAAATAATTCTTCAATCTCATATGGCCCAAGCCAATGAGTCTGAAATTTCCCTTCAAAATTGTTGAATTTTGAATTGAACAAAAGTGCCCAATTTCCTGTTTGAAACTTCTTCTCCTTGATATATTTATAATGTCATTTATCCATTTTTTGTTGGAGTAAATTGGTTCTTTGAACTACATCTTCCTTTATTTCATCAAGCTCATTGAGTTTCTCCAATCTATGTTTCTATGCTTTTGATAAATCTATTCCTAATTGGACTGCCATCTTGAAGGTTCTAATTTGAAACTCTATAGGGAACAAGACTTGCCTCCCATAAACAAGATCATAGGGAGTATGTCTTTTTTTGTTCCTCCATGTAATTTTGTAGTCCCATAAGGCTTCAGGAAGCCTTTTTTCCTAATCTCTTCTATGTAGATGTACATTCTTAGTGAGAATCCCTTCAATCACTTTATTGGTAGATTCAACTTGATCGTTTGCTTGTGGATGGTAAGGAGTAGACTTCCTATGTTTTATCTTGTATTCTTCTATAAGTCTTTCCACCATTCATCCTTGATCAGTCACTATTTCTCTTGGAACATCGAAGTGAGTGAAGATGTCCTCAAAAAGAAAATTAACTACAGATTTCTCATTAGCAAAAGGTAATGCTTTAGCTTCTACTCATTTAGTGACATAGTGCATAGAAAAATATAATTATTTTCTTTAGAGGGAGGAATAATTGGTCCAACAAAATCCAAGTCCCATTTTTCAAAAGGTTCAATGAGTACCTGAGTTTGTAGTGGCATTTCAACATGGCACGCCTTAAGAATTTCAGGCATTTCATCTTCTCAAACACATCTTCTTATCATGAGATCTAGACCTATTTTATACAATTCATTAGTAATCCATGAGTAATTTTCACTTGTTTGAATGATTTTTCTTTTCTCCTTAGGAAACAGATGTGAAGGTAGTTTTCCTATGAATAAGTAATTAGCAATATCTGAAAACCAAGGAGTTTGAGTAGTTACTGAAAAAAGATATTCATCAGGAAATTTATCTTCAACTGGAGTGTTATCTTTGATATTTTGAATTCTAGACAAGGAATCAACAACTATATTTTTTTTCCAGGTCTATCTAAAATGCTGATGTTAAACTCTTGTAGGAGTAATAACTATCTTGTAACTCTTCCATTAGTAATCAGTTTATTCATTAAGTATTTAAATGCAAAGTGATCTATATGAACAAAGGTTTCATAGCCTGTTATATAATGTCTGAACTTGTTGATAGCATGGACAATAGCTAAGAATTCCTTTTGAGTTACAGTGTAATTTAACTCAGTGGGAGTCAAATTCTTGCTTGTGTAGTAGATGGCATAAGGAATCAAATCGTTTTTTCCTAATCCCAGAGCTGTATCTGAAGCATTTGTTGAAATATGAAAAGGTAGTTTCGAATTTGGACCTCTTAAGATGGGTGCCTCAGAAATTTTTGCTTTCAAAGTCTCAAATGCCAACTGACAATCAAAATTCCAACCGAGTTCACAATCCTTGGTGAGCAATTTGAAGAGTGGTGAAGCTAGTTTAGTGAAATTTTCTATGAACCCTCTATAATATCCTGTGAATCCTAGAAAACTTCTAAAATCATTTTGACAACTTGGAATTGATAATTTAGAGATGACTTCAACTTTAGATTTATCAACGTTAATTCCATCTCCTAAAATGTGATGTCCTAAAACAATCCCTTCTGTAAACATCATGAAACTTTTTTCATGGCTTAGTGAAATGTTTGCTTCCTTACATCTTTTAAGAATTTTTTCCAAATTTTTTAATGCTTTCTTAAATGTATTCCCATAAACTATAAAGTCATCCATATATACCTCTACACAATCATGTATCAAATCATAAAAAAATTCCTAGTACTGCTCTTTGAAATGTTGCAAGTGCATTGCATAATAAAAAAGGGAGTACATGGTAGGCATATGTTCCCCATGGCAAGGTGAATGTAGTTTTATCTTGATCTTTAGGTGCTACCTGAATATGACTATAACCACTAAAACCATCCAAGAATGAGAAGTACTTCTTACCTACTAATGTGTATAACACTTGATCTATAAAGAGAAAAGGAAAATGATGTTTCAGGGTAGCTTTATTAAATTCTCGATTATCAATACATACCCTCCATTTACCATTATTTTTAGGCACAATCACTATAGGATAAACCCACTGGCTATCGGAAATTGGGTAGATAAAATTTACATTCAACAAATTTTGCAACTCTTCTTTCACAATTTCCTCAAGATTTGGATTCATCCTTCTTTGAGGTTGTCTGATAGGTTTACAATTTTCCTCAATGTAGATGTGATGTATACAAGTCTTAGGACTATTTCCTTTCATGTTAGTGTATTCCCATGCATATGCAGAAGAAAGTTGTTGTAAAGTTTTGATTAACTTTTCCTCTTGTAATTTTTCTAAGTTATTGTTTATGTTCAATGTTTTCCTTGGAAAGATTTCCACTGTAGAGCTACCAAATTCTTCCATAGAATAAAGATACATCCTCCTAGATGAAAAATATTCAATATTAGATTTTTCTTGAAACTTATCATGTTTGTATTTTGGAGATGATTCAAAATTTTCAATTGTATTCAAGATTTGACTATCTTCACCAATGGTTGAAATAGTAAAGAGAGGTTGAATATCATTTTCATCATCAATCCATTCTTTGTCATGTATCTCTGTGATTGTTCTTGCTAGAGGATATAAAGTGAATTTCTTAGTTGAATTACCATGAGAGATATACATATCACCAAATCTACAGCTAATGAAAGCATCATTTGTAGCTAGCCAGGGTCTTCCTAATATAAGTGGATGTCGTTCTAGATTGCTCTTTGGGCTTAGTATCATAAAATCAACAGGGTACTCCCAAGAGTCTATTGATATTGAAATATCTTCTAACACACCATCTGGTTTGATTACAGATCTATCTACCAATTGCAATAATGTAGGTGTATAAAGAAGATTGGGAAGTTTGAGCTATTCCATGGTTAGTATGCTCATGATGTTTATTGTTGCTCCTAACTCAATCAATGTATTTGGGATTTCAACTCCATTGATATGTGTTTTTACAATTGGACTTCTTGGATCTACATATTTTTGTATGGAAAATTTTGTTGGAAATGATACTGAGGGGGGGGGGGGGGGGTGAATCATTATTATCAAATCAATTAATTTTCATTTCACAATCAGATTTGTATACACTACTTCAGTTATGGGAAACTGCGTATATACACAACTGTGTCTAAAGCAACCAATGTATATCAAAAAACTTATGATTCATTAAATGTTGATCTTTAATCAGCGCATCAGAACTTCACTAACCTTAAGAATAGTAAACAGGTGCAGTAAAACAGAACATCACACACATAAACACAAGATATAAGGTGGAAACCCAATGTGGGTGAAAACCACCTGCTGCAATTCGTCTCTATCTTCTTTTAATAAGAAACTTCTTTTTACAATATAATCTGTATTGCTGTAGTCTTATACCAGTACGCAGGCTTCTACTTGTAGAAGGCTACAACCTTCTCTCATTCTCTAGCTTCTCCTGGAAGGGAGCTAAAACCCCCTTAGCTCTTGTACTAGCTGATGTACTAGTACGTAGGTGTTGACCTACAGAAGGCTACAAGCTTCTCTTTTCTTCCAGGGACCACGTTTCATAAATTTTCAAACTGGATCCATTAATGACATCAATCAAACATCAAATATATCTACATCAACCAATCTCCTTTTCACCAATGAAAAACTAATTCAAACAATCACTTCTCTGAATGTTGTAATGAGAAAACAGTATCAGTAACTATTAGGTTCCTATACCAATAGGTTTCATTTTTCATGATTGACTAGAGAAGTGCCAAATATGTTCACCCTTTCCATGCTGAAAAGGTTCCATATTTTGTAAACAAATGAATAAAATTAGAAAATGAAAAGAGGGTATGCCCTAAAATAAAAATCAAAGGGCAAGAAAAATAAGATGGTCAAGAGAAAAATGAAAGAAATGAACCCCAAACCAAAAGACCAGGAAAGTGTGCTAGCTCGAGCGCCACAACTGTTCCATTTTTGAAGAAATTCACTATGTATAGCTGCTTGATTCTTATTATAGTTTATGAATGGCCAAACAGCTTAATCTTGGCCAAGTTAATGTTTGAATTTACTTGTCTTAGAATAGAGAATAAAGGTCTATCCAAACAGTTCAAGCTTGGCAGGCAGGTAGGTAGGTAGAGAAGAAAAGGAGCCCAACTATTTAATATGGGCCCTTGGAAGAGAAAAGGGTAGATTTAGATAGGAGGGAAGCTAAAATAAAATAAGAGAATCAGGGTTTTCTAGTTAAAATGCACCCAAGGAAAATGAAGAAAACATGTTGGGTGTATTAGGCTGGGTAAGTAGTTTTGATGTTGCAGAAAAAGTTGCATGAGTGATCTGGTTTCTCAATGATAATTCATCTCTTATGAATATCATAAATATCATGGCAAAGTGTGGTGACAAATCAGGTGTTGCTTGTCTAACTCCCCCTCATTCTTCTCCCATTAATCATTCACTAACATCCCCCCCAAGGACACTGAAATCTGCTCAGTACTCCTAGTTTACTACATTTCATGAAAAAGACTAAGTGAAAACTCTATTTTTACTTAGGAAAAGAAGCCACATTTCTTGTGTAAAATATTGACTTTCTCCTAAGCCTAAACTATTCAACTCTAAACCCTCACATTTCCCTAAGCCTAAGTTCCAAACTCTACAACTTAGCACTTCCCTTCAAAACCCATATTAACATGCTAACCCTATTTATATAGCTCCTATGTAATGTTTCTCCCGCCCCAATTATACTAAATACAAAAAAAATCCCAAAAATATTATAAATATACCTCCTTGGCCTAATATGGTCATATACTATGGTTAACGGGAATTATTGGTTCATTTGGAACCACATAATAGCCCACCGCGCATAAAATGTCGAGTTTCATTTAACATTTGGTTAAATGAATAACTATACCCCAAAAACCCCGCTAACCAAAGTTTTCAAACCCTGCAAAAACATTATAATGATGAAATATTAAATGTGGGTCCCCACCCTGCAAACCCCCGCTGTTTCCCACGCATCGTGAGCCGTCCGATCGTCGCGCCTAAATCCAATGGCTGTCAGCAATATCGGAACCCCCCTGATCACCGAACAATAGTGTTCGGGGGATGGGCAGTATTTTCGTCGTAAGAGAGACGTGTGTCAGCTTCCCAGTGTGATCGGAGCCCCCCCCTCCAATACCACCCAGGCGCAAAGGCGGTGCGAGGAATACCGCTTACCGCCTCACTGCCTCCCCACTGACGTCACCCTTGCGTCACCCTTGTGTCATCAACTGACGTCGCACCCACGTCAGTGCCATGCCACCTACTTACGTCACCACCTCACCTCTGTGTCACCCACCATGTCATCTGACACAGCATCTTCCGTACCCCGCTACACGACAAAATTACGTCATGATGATGTCATCCGACCGAAACGCACCAAAACCCACCAAAGTCAATTTTTTTGTTAAAAAGGCATAAAATGGTCATTTTCATTCATTTTTGTTCATTTGTGTTGTGCAACCTGTGCATGCAATTTGTCCACAAAAGTAGCTGTTTGACTCCACAGTCCACCACCCAGCTAAAATAAGCCTGCAAATTGCTCGTCCAACCCAGTCCACCACCTGTATTTCACACAGGAAGTCCGTTAAACATGTATTTAGCAACAACTACTCTCCAACCCTGTGTTTTTCAATTTCTTCTGCTAAATCACTAAAAAATGCTGGAATTTGAGTTAAAATTCATCAAAACACCTGCAAACAGGTGAACCATTACCACTGTGTTGCCCAATTGTTAGCAGAATTCCTGCGAACTCAGTCTTCCTCTGCAAATTTCTTCCATTGAATCGAACCTGAGCTCACTTTGGTTGGCATTTCCAAAAGAAAGGGCCCTCAACTATTTTTGTCTGTTCTTACCAAAAGAAACTCTGCAAACTTCTTTTTTTCTGTAAATTTTACCAAGTGAGGCAATTTCAAGTTAACTTCAATCTGCAATTTGCTGAGAAAAGCCCCAGAGACAGTGTTTCATTTCCTGTTGCTGTGAAAACCCAGGCTCCAAGTTGAAAATTCACAAAATCATCTGAAAATGGAGACTCCAGTAGCTCTCAATATAGCCCCTCTTACTGCACCTCACAAGGAATTGGAATGGTTTCCATTAGCTAATAAAGATTATCAAATCCAAGACTTTGCTGGTGACAGAAACCATCTACAAGCATTCTGTGAACTCAGGAACAATTATCTAAAAAAAAATGATTTGTATGGGATATGGGAATCAAATTTACCCATATACTACCTCCCCTCTTTCAATGTTTTCCCTGAGATAATTTCCCTCTATAGTGAGAACTATGAACCAACCCAAAGGGCAATCAAAACTCCATCTGGAACTACCCTCTTTCATATAACTCCTGACTCCATAAATCAAATGCTAAACTTCAAACCAACTTAGCTTCTGTTTCCTCTCACTATGAAATTCTTGATTGATGAAGGTCCCAAACTCCCCAGCTCAGAGATAGCCCGCATTACCCAAGCATTTATGAGGACATATCAGACTTACAGCCATCAAACAATCAGCCATCCACCTCATCTTCTCCAAAACAAGATGCAAACAAATCTCCTGAAACTAATTTTAAAGCAAATACAGTCCATGACAACACTCCTAATAGAGAAAAGAACACTCAAAACACAAAAAAAAATGAAAATCTTGTTGCCCGCAATGCAAAAATTCAAGTAGAAAAACCTTTCAACCTTGAAACTGAAATAAGTAAGCTAAAAATAGCCATTCCACTATCTGAATTGGCTAGGCATGAAGTTTTCAGAGAACAAATTAGTAGGACACTACAAATTCCAAAAAATAGAGACGCGGTGAATGTCCTTGATGACCAACCAGAACTTATATTTAGTCCTGAAGTAAATGAAAAGTCTGTAAATGGAGGAGTTCCTCCATTCTATGTGAGTTTAAACATTCATGATAAGATACTTCACAATGCAATGTTTGATTCTGGGGCCTCTCACAATTTGATATCCAAATCAGTGATGGAAAAATTGGAATTAGACATAAATCGACCTACAAAGACCTATTTTCATTTGATTCTAGTCAGGTCAGGTGTCTAGGCTTAATCAGGGATCTATGTGTATCATTAGTCCAATATCTAAGCAAAACAATTTTAATGGATGTGGTGGTGGCTGATATCCCACCCAAGTATGGAATGATGTTATCTAGATCCTGGGGCGCCAAGCTTTAGGGATCTTTGCAACTTGACATGTCTTATGCCGCAATCTCAGTCTTTGGCTAGCCAAAGAGATTATACAGAGAAACTTTGATGAAGTATGTGGATAGTAGCCAAGAAAAACCCCAAAACTTGCCCATTTATTCTATGCATTCAGACATGGATTCTTTCATCTTATACAACACTGAGATTTGCCCCCCATCTGATGTCAAAATTCTGGTCTTAGGCCAAGATGAACTCCTAAATGAGAAATCCACTATTCAAATCCAAGAAGTCTCAGAGAACAATAAATTGACAGTCACACAAGAGGAATCCCATGAGACTGAAAATCCAAATCTGCCTACTAAACAAATTGAAAAAATTCCTGATACTAGTTCCAATCAAGAAATCCTATGGTATTTGGAATTTGATGGATTTGTCAATAAGCAAGGAGCAGGGGCAGGAATTTGGATACACAATATGAAGAATGACCATGCTGAAGGACATGCATATAGATTGAATCTCTGATGCACCAACAACATGGCCGAGTATGAAGCCCTTCTACTAGGGCTCAAAGTGATCAAAAGCCTAGGTGCAGCTAGGATATCAATTTTGGGAGATTCTGATCTCATCATTCAACAAATGAAAGGTAACTTTATCACAAATGATCTTAGGCTAAGATCATACAGAGGTGCAAGAATGAAAATTCTCAATACCTTTTTAGAATCCCAACTCACTAAAATTCCAAGGAATCAAAATTTGCATCCTCACAACCTAGCAACCTTTGCCAGTACTTGCAAACTGCCATTTGGTCCTTCTCATCTTTTCACAGCTGAAATCAAACACAGACAAAGTGTTCCTGATAATGTCAACAATTGGCAAGTATTTGACAGTGACATTCAAATCAATAATTTCTTGACCCTCAAAGAAGATTTTTCCAGCACAAAAATAGATACAAGCTCTGTAAGTGAAAATGATCAAATAGACACAATTGGGACACATATTTCTGCTGAAACAACAAACCAAATACTACATCCAACAAAGTTTGCTAAGGCAGATTTATAGGAGGTTGAAGAAAAAGGATGTGATGATACTATTGGAGTAGAATGTGAGGTGATTGATTTGAAAGATAATTTTTTACCTACAAGCCTCACCCCTTTGGAAGATATTTTTGACTCAAATGACATTTCTAGGAAACCTAAAATGTAGCCATTAAACACAGAAATTGAGGACTGTAATATAGGAACATCACAAAATCCGAAAATCATAAAATTGTCCAAAAATTTTCCATTTTACCAAAAGACTAAGTATGTTGAACTGTTTAAAGAATTTCAAGATGTGTTCGCATGGAGCTATGAGCACCTAAAGTCTTATGATACATCTGTTATCCAACACACATACCTCTCAAGGAAAACCAAAAACATTTCAAGCAAAAACTTAGGAGGGTCAACCATGTGCTCCTCCCTCTGATTGAGAAAGAGGTTAAGAGAATGTATCAAGCTGGAATCATTGCACCTATCAGATTCTCAGAATGGATTACAAATTTGGTGCCCACTAGAAAGAAAACAGGAGAGATTAGACTGTGTGTTGATTTGAGAAATTTGAACAAAGTCTCTTTAAAAGACAACTACCCCTTACTAAAAATGGATCACATTCTACAAAGGGAAGTGGGGGCTTCAAGGATATCACTTTTAGATGGATTCTCAGGTTTCAATCAGATCTTAATTTAAGTAGTTCTAATGTTGCAGAAAAAGTTGCATGAGTGATCTAGTTTCTCAATGATAATTCATCTCTTATGAATATCATAAATATCATGGCAAAGTGTGGTGAAAAATCAGGTGTTCCATGTCTAACTCCCCCTCATTCTTCTCCCATTAATCATTCACTAACATCCCCCCAAGGACACTGAGATCTGCTTAGTACTCCTAGTTTACTTCATTTCATGAAAAAGACTAAGTGAAAACTCTGTTTTCACTGAGGAAAAGAAGCCACATTTCTTGTGTAAAATATTGACTTTCTCCTAAGCCTAAACTATTCAACTCTAAACCCTCACATTTCCCTAAGCCTAAGTTCCAAACTCTACAACTTAGCACTTCCCTTCAAAACCCATATTAACATGCTAGCCCTATTTATATAGCTCCTATGTAATGTTTCTCCCGCCCCTTTTATACTAAATACACAAAAAATCCCAAAAATATTATAAATATCCCTCCCTGGCCTAATATGGTCATATACTATGGTTCACGAGAATTATTGGTTCATTTGGAACCACATAATAGCCCACCGCGCATAAAATGTCGGGTTTCATTTAACATTTGGTTAAATGAATAACCATACCCCAAAAACACCACCAACCATAGTTTTCAAACCCCGCAAAAACATTATAAATGACGAAATATTAAATGTGGGTCCCTGCCCTACAAACCTCCATTGTTTCCCACTCACCGCCAGCCGTCCGATCATCATGCCTAAATCTAATGGTTGTCGCGACATTGGAACCCCCCCGATCACCGAAAAATAGCGTCTGTGGGATGGGCTGTATTTCAGCTGTACAAGAGATGCGTGTTAGCTTCCCGGCGTGATCGGACCCCCACCCCCCCCTCCAATAGCACCTAGGCCCAAAGGCAGTGCCGGGAATACTGCTTACCGCCCCACTGCCTCCCCGCTGACGTCACGCTTGTGTCATTAGCTGACGTCGTACCCACATCAGTGCCATGTCACATGGTTACGTCACCACCTCACCTACGTGTCACCTGCCATGTCATCCGACGCGTCATCTTCCATACCCCGCTACACGGAAAAATTATGTCATGCTGATGTCATCCGACAGAAACGCGCCAAAACCCACCAAAGTCAATTTTTTTGTTAAAAAGGCATAAAAGGGTCATTTTCGTTCATTTTTTGTTCATTTGCGCTATGCGACCTATGCATGCAATTTGTCCACTAAAGCAGCTGTTTGACTCCACAGTCCACCACCCAGCTAAAATAAGCCTGCAAATTGGTCATCCAGCCCAATCCCACCACCTGTATTTCACACAGGAAGTCCGTTAAATAGATATTTACCAACAATTGCTCTTGAACTCTGTGTTTTTTAGTTTCTTCTGCTAAATCACTTAAAAACACCAGAATTTGAGTTAAAATTCATCAAAACACCTGCAAACAGGCGAACCATTACCACTGTGTTGCAAAATTGTTAGCAAAATTCCTACGAGCTCGGTCTTCCTTTGTAAATTTCTTCCACTGAGTCGACCCTGAGCTCACTCTGGTTGGCATTTTCGAAAGAAAGGGCCCTCAACTATTTTTGTTTGTTCTTACCAAAAGAAACTCTGCAAACTTCGTTTTTTCTATAAATTTTACCCAGTGAGGCAATTTAATGTTAACTTCAATCCGCAATTTGCTGAGAAAAGCCCCAGAGCCAGTGTTTCATTTCCTGTCACTGTGAAAACCCAGGGTCTAAGTTGAAAATTCACAAAATCATCTGAAAATGGAGACCCCAACAGCTCTCAATATAGCCCTTCTTCATGCACCTCACAAGGAATTGGAATGGTTGCCATTAGCTGATAAAGATTATCAAATCCAAGACTTTGCTGGTGACAGAAACCATCTACAAGAATTCTGTAAACTCAGGAACAGTTATCTAAATAAAAATGATTTGTATGGGATATGGGAATCAAATTTACCCATATACTACCTCCCCTCTGTCAATGTTTTCCCTGAGATAATTTGCCTCTGTAGTGAGAACTATGAACCGACCTAAAGGGTAGTCAAAACTCCATTTGGAACTACCCTCTTTCATATAACTCCTGAATCCATAAATCAAATGATCAACTTCAAACCACTCAGCTTTTGTTTCCTCTCACTATGAAATTCTTGATTGATGAAGGTCCCAAACTCCCCAGCTCAGAGATAGCCTGCATTACCCAAGCATTTATGAGACCAGAATATCAACCCAAGGAGTCACCTCCTTTTCACTATGCATGTTTCAATGAAGTGGGTAAATTACTTGTTGATGCGATATCTTATATTATGGGATTCAAGACAAGTGAATATATTGATGAAACTACACTTGCCTTATTATCCATATTCACCCCAGGGGAGCCCCCTTTTGTCAAATACAACTATGATAAATTCATTGCCAACAAGATTCATGACCAGCTCTTAAATTTAGACAAGGAGGGAGTCTTCAAGTACTCATCCTACATCTATCATCTATTCCTGTATTATCAGCCAGACAGTTTCCAATTTCCCATTAGAAAATCGGATTCTAAAGGAGAAAAGAGGTCTGTGATTTTTTGGACCTCAGTATTTCATGAAGTCCACAATTCCCCTTACTCTTACAGTGAGTTTATTGACATGTTTCTACACCCAGTCTCTTCTCTCCTCATGAGAGCTCCTCCTCCTAGACTGTCCTATGATATGCAGAAAATATTACAGCTCTCCAAAAGCTACAAAATAGGTTGCCGGTACTTCTACCAGAATCACATTCTTATTAGGATATATGGCTGTGAGCTGTGCCCCTACAGGCTACCAAAATATGTGCCAATGAGATTGTTTGCCTTGGAATATTTCAGGAAATTTATTAATTGAGATTTGACTCATTTTCATAGCACCAAGAAAAAGGCTCAGTCGAAATTGAGAGACTAGTTAGATCCCTATGTTATGAACAAAAAAGAAGGATGGCAAGATGCTGGTGAGATATTGGGTCAAAAAATCAGACTAAAGAGAAGCTTTTGGTGGGTACCTTATGACCCAAATGGCTTTATCAACACAAGAAAAAATGAAATATATGCTGTCAGCCTATGAACATTGCAATATCCCTGAAATAAAACAATATGCCAATCAGGATGAATGGGTAGAGGGCACTTTTATTGAAGAACTCACTGAGGAAGAGAAAATTCAACAAAATATGAAAAATATTGAGAAGACCCTTGACTTAGATTCTTTTGGGTAGGTGTCATTCAAAGTATCACAACAAACTGGAGAAGGCACATTGACTACTGCACCTTCACAACAACCTGCCCAAGAAAGGACTACACCAATTGCAGGGACAACAAAGGGCAAGAAGGTAGTAGACACAATGCAACAAACAATGACCGACCAGCCAACTACCTCAAAGCAACAAAGCCAAGGGCAAGCCACTTCACTGTAGACAAAGGCACCACAGGTACCAGCATTATAGACTCCTGTCAATGAGGAAAGAAGTAGGAAAAGGGATAGACAAGAGACCAGACCTGCAAGTGGATCACCAGAGTAGCCAAAGGCCAAAAGGCAAAGGGCAGATCCTCTACCTGAAGAGGAAGTTGTTGAATAAATCACTGAAATCACAAGAGAGGAGAGGGCAAACATCCAACAAACATCCACCAGCTCTCACATGCAGGAACTGGAGACACAGCATAGTATGGAGGTTTCCTCCTCAAGACCACAAAGTAAGCAACGTTTTGATTTTAAAAGAACATTCATGGAGATTAAGGCCCATAATGAACCATTGAGAATGCAAATTTATGACAAATTCCTCAAAATGACACCCTCCAAACAACAAAGATTTATGTCTGCATATGACATCAAAGAGGAAAAAATCATCTTAAGTCATTTCAACGCTAAAGTTCAGCAACCACAGAAAATTGCTGACTACATAAGAACAAATCTAGAGGTCCTTGCCAAAGACATACACCCAATGGATCAAATTGAGCCACACAAACAAATAGATGAGCTGGTCTATGCTACATTGGCAGACAAGGAAATACTGGCCCACCAATTGAAGGAGTCATTAAGCAATACATCTTCCCAATTGGATTTGGAGAAGATATCTTCCCTGGAGAAAGACAATAGAATAAAGACCTTGGAAGAAATAATTATTGAGCTGGGACATGATCCCAAGGATGCCAAGGGCATCGAAGCATTGATAAAGAAAAAGGAAGAAGATATTGATGCACTTAGGAAGCAATTGAAACTACCTGTTACCATGCACCCACAAACTACAGAACTTGCACAAGAAAAGGCAGAAGAAGACATGATGGATTTGCTGATAAAGATGAATCAAAGGCTAACTCAAACAGAGCAAAAACTGGAGAAAACATTGCAAGCCAAGGAGGGAGAGTCAACCTCCCAACCACCTGAAACATCTCCAACAGTTACCACTACTCCTCCAACAGTTGCAGTAGCAATCCCTCCTACTATCCTAGCATCAACAGCAGGTACATTAGTCACAGATGCTTCAGTAGTAGCAACAACAACAACACCAGACACTAGCATGAGCATGGAAGAATTGATGAAAGCAGTAAAAGAATTAGAAGTTCGAATGTCAGACCTTAAAGAGGCCAAAGAAAGGTTGGTCAAGCTAGAGGTAAGCTATGACAAATCTAAGTTAATAGTGGCAGAAAAAACCAGAGAGGTAAAGGCCTTGGAAAATAAGGTGAAATCCTTGGAGAAAGATCTCACTTTTCATAAACCTTTAACAGAAATTAAAACAATTTTGTGGACAAAAATTGGCCAATCTGATCACTGGCAATCAATTCAGACAATCCATGAGCAAATTGAATTGAAAAAAAGGGCCCAAGTAGATATTCAAAAGTCCAAAGAATCATTGGGAAACATGCCCAAGAAGGCCAATAGACTCATTCATTTTTTGAACACTCACACCAGGGAACAACTAGCAGCCCTGGAGATAAGGGACAGAACAGGCACCATATTGGCAGTGAAAAAGGTGCTGACCATGAGGAATTTTATACAGGATTTGGAAAGAAAGTGCCAAGAAATGCAGATGGAGATAAATGCCTTCATAGAGAAGTTTACAGTCTTACAACAGAAGGGTTTACCTAGTTTGTTAACCAACAATCACAGACTGTTGACACATGAACAATATGCTCATAGGGTAAACACATATGTTTCCAATCATATCACAACATCATCAAGCACTTCAGCAGACATAGGACCTCCCTCTGGACAGAGCTTATATGACAAGTTGGAAAATCTGTTCTATATTGAACATGAAATAAATCATCTTTTTACAGTCCAGCCCAACTTCTATAGGTATAGTGAGGCTAATGAAACATTAATAAAAATACAAAGGCACCAGTTGCCAACAGACCAATGGTGGCAGAGCATGTTGGAGGTTTTACTAGGGTAATTCTAATTTTATTTATCATCTACATTTAATCCAATGGAAAAACACGTGGCACATATCATAAAAGTAAAAACAACAGAAGAAGGAGTGGGACTGTTACACATTTAAAGCGGGATCAAGCACAGATGAAAGGGCCGGGACAACAACACAGGAACGCGGAATAAAGGGATAGATACCAGCCGACTAACTCAGTTCAAAAAGTCAAACATATCTTATCAATTAAAGTGGCCAACTCAACAACAATTACTCTTGCATTCATTTCTACATTTATTTCCCTTGTAAGAGTAGGTGGAGGAAGTTATTGCTTGATATTTTATCTACAAGATATTTTGTAACTCATTTTTGTATAAATAGCTCCCCAAGAGATGTATTCGGGGTTGGTGATCTCTCTTCTGGACTGTGCTGTAACTCTGAGCATGTTTAAATACAAAAGTTGTTGAAGTTCACTATTGCTGGACCGTTTGAATGTGGATTTGATGCTCTGGGCTCTGCTATGGAATTCTTGTGTCTTTCTATGGATCAATAAGTTATTCTAACCTGTGTTTGATGTTTTCTGTGTTTGCAAATCTCATATATCTTTCATAATCTTAGTGACAGGGAAAAAGAATAACCCAGAATTTGTTTAAATACACTCTAGGTTCAATCTCTATTATTACTTATGCTTTCTTCAGAATTAGCATAATCAGGAATTCTTAGCTTCTCCTGTTTCCACTGATTCTTTCACTTTGAATGTTATCAATGAATTCTTTACTCCTCCTTGATAATACTCATGCATTTTCCCTCTGCCAACATGATGAAGGATTCTTAACTACCCTTCACCCACTCGCTTTCATTCCATCTATTTCTAGATTATGAAATTGTTCCCAGATAGATTACCTTGCTCTGTAGTATTGTCTTTTGTTAAAGAAAACACGCTCAACAGTTCGTCCTCATAGACTCCATTTGCCCAATGGAATAAACTGCTCAGACTTGCATCCTAACTCTGTTTAAAATCACCATCCAACAAAACTCAAAACAAAACCCTGTACATCACAAGTAGCCTAAAATACCCTAAAAAGAAAGCTAAATTATAAAGAGAGAGCCCTCTCTGGATGCAGTTTGGCTAGAAATTGCATCTAAAAGACTGGTTAGTGGTTACCTCGGTCGTATTCCCTTTTCTCACAAGTTTTGGGGAACAACCTGAGTGATAACATCATTGGTGACTCCGCTGGGGAATGAATGAATGTTTGTTACTACTGTTTAGTTTCTAAAGCTATAGATGGAGCCTAAAGCTAGCCAGGTAGCCTTTAAAACTATGTTTGCTATGCAATCACGGGAGTAAATAAAAGCTACTTCAGTCTATCTCCAGTCTAGTTTTAGGCTTTAAACAACTGCCTTAAAATTTGATCAAGTTTTCCTTGTTTCAAACATACCTGAAGGAAAGCCCAGCACCTCTTATATTTCAAACATCTTCCTTCAAATATTGTCAAAACTTGTATCCTTCAAATACTCCCAGAAAATACCTAAATATATTTTTAAAAGCTGGCTCCAAAGAAGAAAACTCATTACACTAGGTCAAATCCAGATCTGAATCCTCCAACTATTTTTGAAAATCCTAATTTGATCCCAAAGAGCCTAAGAAGCCAAGAAGTTCAAGAAAATTTTGTTGATTTAACCCTTTGCACACCTCAACAAAGTTCTTTCCAAGCTGATTTTACTGTTGGAAAATCACAGGTCCTTTTTCCCATTGCTACAACTCCCTCTAGTTCACCATCATCACTCCAAAACCCCTTTTCCACTCCTCCATCCACAACACTTGTCTCGGTTGTTATCCTTGTGCTTCCAGCTATCCAATTTTTACTTGTTAATATGGCAAATCGATATACTCCCGTGCAGTTGCCTACTAATCCAGGGGCTATGCCACAGGATTATCAGAGCAAAATTACCTATTTTGATGGCATGGGAACTTACACAGCTCAACAACACACTAAGAAAATGATAGATTATTTTGAAAACTATGAAATTGATGATGATGATGTCAGAATGAAAATTTTTGTCCAAAGCTTAACTGGTGATGTAATGACCTGGTTTAGGGAACTCCCTGTAAACACAATAGCTAATCCAAAAGCCCTTTAACAAAATTTCTTAAACAGATGGGAAAAGAAAAAGGACCCTTTACACATCCTATCAGGGTATGAGAACTTGAAAAGAGAACCACAAGAAAGTGTCCAAGATTATTGTGCCAGGTTCAATAATGTGTACAATGCCATCCCTCAGAATCTTAGACCACCACCAGACTTAGCCTTGATCAAATTCCCTGATGGATTTGACTCAGACATGGCTTACCAGCTCAGGGAAAGACCTCCTCCAAGCTTAGAAGACATGCAGAGCATAGTTGTAAGTGTGGAAGCCAATCTAATTTCCAAACGAAATTGGGCTAGATCTGAGAGAAGAACAACTTTTAAGGAAGAACCTTCTACATTTGAACAAAAACTAGATGTAATCATTAAAGGCATGGATAGACTGGGAGATAGAATGGAAACCATTGAAAGAAAATCTTCATGGGATGGCCAACCAAGTAAGAAAGCAAGAAATCCAAACTTTAGAAAAAATAAAAATCCAAATTTAGGAAAAGCTAGTCCAGACCAAACATCAGGCCTCCATTTCAAGAAAACTATGCTAAAGCTTCAACTTCTAATGAGCCCATGGAGGATCCTCACATTAACTTAATGGGTCTCAATAGTGAACATCAAATATTCCTAACTCAAGAAGACCAAGAGGCCCACACTTTAGGTCAGTTTCAAATGCAATCAGGGGAATCCTTTGATTTTAAAGAGGGATATGATGCAGCTGTCTATGAGGTTCATAAACACTATAAACTGAGAACCAGGACTATAGATGTCCTAGAACCCAGCAAAAAAAAACATGCCAAGCAGCCCAAAAGACTGAAGGATAAAATTTCCCCTATAGAACTCCCTACCAAAAACGACCTCGACCCAAATGATCCCACGGTGGAGGACATATTAGAGTTACAACCATCAAATAATCAGCCATCCACCTCATCTTCTCCAAAATAAGATGCAAACAAATCTCTTGAAACTAATTTTAAAGCAAATATAGTCCATCACAACACTTCTAATAGAGAAAAGAACACTCAAAACACAACAGAAAATGAAAATCTTGTTGCCCGCAATGCAAAAATTCAATTAGAAAAACCTTTCAACCTTGAAACTGAAATAAGTAAGCTAAAAATATCCATTCCACTATCTGAATTGGCTAGGCATGAAGCTTTTAGAGAACAAATTAGTAGGACACTACAAATTCCAGAAAACAGAGATGCAGTGAATGTCCTTGATGACCAGCCAGAACTTATATTTGGTCCTAAAGTAAATGGAAAGTTTGTAAATGGAGGAGTTCCTCCATTCTATGTGAGTTTAAACATTCATGATAAGATACTTCACAATGCAATGTTTTATTCTGGGGCCTCTCACAATTTGATGCCCAAATCAGTGATGGAAAAATTGGAACTATACATAACTCGACCATACAAAGACCTATTTTCATTTGATTCTAGTCAGGTTAGGTGTCTAGGCTTAATCAGGGATCTACGTGTATCATTAGTCCAATATCTAGCCAAAACAATTTTAATGGATGTGGTGGTGGCTGATATCCCACCTAACTATGGAATGTTGTTATCCAGATCTTGGGGCACCAAGCTTCAGGGATCTTTGAAACTTGACATGTCTTATGCCACAATCTCAGCCTTTGGCTATCCAAAGAGATTATACAGAGAAAATTTGATGAAGTATGTGGTCAGTAGCCAAGAAAAACCCCAAAACTTTCCCATTTATTCTATGCATTCAGACATGGATTCTTTCATCTTGTACAACACTAAGATTTTCCCCCCATCTAATGTCAAAATTCTTGTCTCAGGGCAAGATGAACTCCTAAATGAGAAATCCACTATTCAAATCCAAGAAGTCTCAGAGAACAATAAATTGACAGTCACACAAGAGGAATCCCATGAGGCTGAAAATCCAAATATGCTTGCTAAACAAATTGAAAAAATTCCTGATACTAGTTCCAATCAAGAAATCCTATGGTATTTGGAATTTGATGGATCTGTCAATAAGCAAGGAGCAGGGGTAGGAATTTTAATACATAATATGAAGAATGACCATGCTGAAGGACATGTATATAGATTGAATTTTAGATGCACCAACAACAAGGCTGAGTATGAAGCCCTTCTACTAGGTCTCAAAGTGATCAAAAGCCTAGGTGCAGCTAGGATATCAATTTTGGGAGATTCTGATCTCATCATTCAACAAATGAAAGGTAACTTTATCACAAATGATCTTAGGCTAAGGTCATACAGAGGTGCAGCAATGCAAATTCTCAATACCTTTTTAAAATCCCAACTCACTAAAATTCCAAGGAATCAAAATTTGCATGCTCACAATCTAGCAACCTTTGCCAGTACTTCCAAACTGCCATTTGGTCCTTCTCATCTTTTCACAGCTGAAATCAAACACAGACCAAGTGTTCCTGATAATGTCAACAATTGGCAAGTATTTGACAATGACATTCAAATCTATAATTTCCTAACCCTCAAAGAAGAGTTTTTCGGCACAAAAATAGATACAAGCTCTATAAGTGAAAATGATCAAATAGACACAATTGAGACACATATTTTTGCTGAAACAACAAACCAAATGCTACATCAAACAAAGTTTGCTAAGGCAGATTTACAGGAACTTGAAGAAAAAGGATGTGATGATGCTATTGGAGTAGAATGTGAGGTGATTGATTTGAAACATAATTTTTTACCTACAAGCCTCACCCCTTTGGAAGATATTTTTGATTCAAATGACATTTCTAGGAAGCCTAAAATGCAGCCATTAAATGCAGAAATTGAGGACTGTAATATAGGAACTGCACAAAATCCCAAAGTCATAAAATTGTCCAAATATTTGCCATTTTACCAAAAGACCAAGTATGTTGAACTGTTTAAAGAATTTCAGGATGTGTTTGCATGGAGCTATGAGGACCTAAAGTCTTATGATACATCTGTTATCCAACACACCATACCTCTCAAGGAAAACCAACAACCTTTCAAACAAAAACTTAGGAGGGTCAACCCTGTGCTCCTCCCTCTGATTGAGAAAGAGGTTAAGGGAATGTATCAAGCTGGAATCATTGCACCTATCAGATTCTCAGAATGGATTTCAAATTTGGTGCCCACTAGAAAGAAAACAAGAGAGATTAGACTGTGTGTTGATTTGAGAAATTTGAACAAATTCTCTTTAAAAGACAACTACCCCTTACCAAAAATGGATCACATTCTACAAAGGGTAGTGGGGGCTTCAAGGATATCACTGTTAGATGGATTCTCAAGTTTCAATCAGATCTTAATGCACCATGAGGATCAAAATAAAATTGCTTTCACAACCCCTTGGGGAACCTTCAAATTTGTGAAAATGTCATTTGGGCTCAAGAATGCAGGAGAAACTTTTCAAAGAGCAATGGATATAGCTTTTGATAAAGATATTAATGATTTCCTAGTCATATATTTAGATGATCTCACTGCCTTTTCCAAATTAGATCAAGAACACATAGATCATCTCAAATAGGTATTTTTAATTTTCAGAAAATATGACATATCATTAAATCCAAAGAAATCATTGTTTTGCCTAGAAGAAAGAAAATTATTGGGCCATATCATCTCCAAAGAAGGCATTAGAATTGATCCAGATAGAATACAAGCTATTCTGCAAGTTCCTCACCCTAGAAACATTAAGGAACTCCAAGTTTTTTTGGGAAAGATCAATTTTCTAAGAAGATTCATACTGATTCTTGCTGCGCTGATAAGATTGCTGAACAACATGCTGGAAAAAGGTTTCAATGTTAAGTGGACAATAGAAGCTAAACAAGCCTTTGAAGAAATAAAAAAAGCTTTGACTCAAACACCAGTCCTTACAAGCCTAAATTTTGACAAAGACTTTATCATATTCTCATTTGCATCAGAACATAAAATCGTTGTTGTTTTGCTTCAAAAAGGTGACCAGGGATGTGAAAAACCCATTTCCTTTTTTACCAAGGCCCTTAGAGATGATCCACTCAAATATCAAATCATGGAGAAACAAGCATATGCACTTGTGAATGCCATTAAGGACTTTAGAGTTTACATCTTATACTCTCATGTGATTGCTTATGTGCCCAACACTGTTGTTAAGGACATCCTAACCCAAGAGGGAGTTGAAGGCGAAAAGAGGCAAATGGATTGCTACAATACTAGAATATGACATTGAAATCAGGCCAAAAAAGTTGATAAAGGGACAAGGATTAGCCAAACTTATGACTGAAACCAACTTTCAGGCCCTTTGCATAAATCAACTAAATAATGAGCAGGGGATGGCGACTCCACAAATCAATCAAGCATTTTTACAATCACCCTGGTATGCTGACATATGTTTTGTATTATTAAACCTACAAGCTCCTCCAGGATTATCCAAAACTAAGAAAATATTTTTTGAAAATGAAAGCTTCAAAATTCTGTGTTTTAGATCATGCTCTCTTTTGGAAAAATCATGAAGGTGTTTTATTAAGTTGTCTAATCAAAGAAGAAACTGACAAAGTACTTAAAGAGTCTCATGTAGGGGATTGTGGTGGACATTTATATTGGAAATAAACTGCTGATAAAATCCTAAGAGCTGGATATTATTGGCCCACCCTATTTATTGATGTAAGGAAATATGTAACTTCTTGCCACAAATTCCAAATCTTTGAAGGCAAGAAGAAGTTGTTGCCTCTACCCCTCAAGCCCATTTCCACTGAAAGACCATTTCAACAATGGGGCTTAGACTTCATTGGGGAAATCCACCCTTCATCCTCTGGCCAACACAAATGGATCCTTACTGCCATTGATTACTTCACCAAATGGATAGATGGCATCCCTTGTAGGCAAGCCAATGACTCAGTAATCATCAAATTCGTAGAGACCAATATCCTATCTAGATTTGGCTGCCCGGAGAAGATTATTACAGACTAAGCTGCTGCTTTTGAATCCAAGAGAATGATCACTTTTTGCCATAAATACCACATTACCTTGGGCCATTCTATAGCCTATTACCCTCAAGGTAATGTTCTAGCTGAATCATCCAACAAACTCATGATCAATATCATCAAGAAAGTCTTGGAGGAGAACAAGACAATTTGGCATAAAAAGCTAGTCAATGCACTATGGGCAGACAGATTGACTACTAAGGGATCCATTGGGACTAGCCCTTATGAGCTTGTGTATGGCATGGATGCTAGATTCCCTTCTTCTTTCGGAATCCCAGTAATAAAATTGCTGCAAGAAATACAGGCAGAACCTAATGACATTCAGAGAAGGATCAATCAAACTATTCATTTGCAACAGATAAGAGAGGAAGTATATCAGAGATATCAAGTCCCTCAAGAAAAGCTAAAAAATATATTTGATAAAAGGACCAAAGAAGAGGACTTCTTCATTGGGGATAAAGTGTTAAAGTGGGATTCTAGAAGAGAAGATAAAGGAAAACATGGAAAATTGATTTCCTATGGAGAGGAGCATTTATCATTCAGACATTACAAGGAAACAACACCTACTTTTTGGAAAGCCTGGATGGTATAGAGGAAGATGATGGGCCAGTCAATGGCCAAATGCTAAAGCATTATTTTGATCTAGTTTGTTGAAATATCAACACTTTAATGTGTACATAAAAATTTTTACTTTCTGCAGTTTATTTTCAGTAATAAGATAGGAAGGAATATGTATAGCAGATGTTGAGGAAAGACAAGGAAGTGTGCCACCTTTTGGTATTAAATTTTGAGTTTATCAGAAGAAGTTGAAAAAGGAGACTTGTGAGCTGTAAAAATGATGACAAATATTCAGACTGACTATCCAAAACAGAGTTGCAAAATTTTGAATGAATTCATGAGAAATACTTAGATATTGCAGAGGTACAATTTTGTTTACAGCAAAGGGAAATTTTAGAATACAACAAGAATAGAATATAAGGCCATCTGACCTGTTGTTCTTGACTTTCACCAGGAAAATCCATCCCCAAGTGGAGCCACTATTAGGTTCCTATACCAATAGGTTTCATTTTTCATGATTGACTAGAGAAGTGCCAAATACGTTCACCCTTTCCATGTTGCAAAGGTTCCATATTTTGTAAACAAATGAATAAAATTAGAAAATGAAAGGAGGGTATGCCCTAAATGAAAAATCAACGGGCAAGAAAAATAAGATGGTCAAGAGAAAAATGAAAGAAATGAACCCCAAACCAAAATACCAGGAAAGTGTGCTAGCTCAAGTGCCACAACTGTTCCATTTTTGAAGAAATTCACTATGTACAGTTGCTTGATTCTTATTATAGTTTATGAATGGCCAAAAAGCTTAATCTTGGCCAAGTTCATGTTTGATTTACTTGTCTTCGAATAGAGAATAAAGGTCTATCCAAACAGTTCAAGCTTAGCAGGCAGGTAGGTAGGTAAAGAAGCAAAGGAGCCCAACTATTTAATCTAGGCCCTTGGAAGAGATAAGGGTAGATTTAGATAGGAGGGAAGCTAAAAGAAAAGAAGAGAACCAGGGTTTGCTAGTTCAAATTCACCCAAGGAAAATGAAGAAAACATTCTAGGTGTACTAGGCTCGATAAGTAGTCCTGATGTTGCAGAAAAAGTTGCATGAGTGATCTGGTTTCTCAATGATAATTCATCTCTTATGAATATCATAAATATCATGGCAAAGTGTGGTGACAAATCAGGTGTTGCTTGTCTAACTCTCCCCTCATTCTTCTCCCATTAATTATTCACTAACATCCCCCCCAAGGACACTGAGATCTGCTCAGTACTCCTAGTTTACTTCATTTCATGAAAAAGACTAAGTGAAAACTTTGTTTTTACTTAGGAAAAGAAGCCACATTTCTTGTGTAAAATATTGACTTTCTCCTAAGCCTAAACTATTCAACTCTAAACACTCACATTTCGCTAAGCCTAAGTTCCAAACTCTACAAATTAGCACTTCCCTTCAAAACCCATATTAACATGCTAACCCTATTTATATAGCTCCTATGTAATGTTTCTCCCGCCCCTATTATACTAAATACACAAAAAATCCCAAAATATTATAAATATCCCTCCCTGGCCTAATATGGTCATATACTATGGTTCACGGGAATTATTGGTTCATTTGGAACCACATAATAGCCCACCGCGCATAAAATGTCAGGTTTCATTTAATATTTGATTAAATGAATAACCATACCCCAAAAACCCCGCAAACCAAACTTTCAAACCCCGTAAACCAAAGTTTTCAAACCCCACAAAAACATTATAAACGACGAAATATTAAATGTGGGTCCCCGCCCTACAAACCCCCACTGTTTCCCACTCACCGCCAACCATCCAATCATCGTGCCTAAATCCATTGGCTGTCGCGATATCGGAACCCCCCCGATCACCGAACAATAGCATCCAGGGGATGGGCAGTATTTTCGCCGTACGCGAGACGCATGTCAGCTTCCCGGCGTGATCGGAGCCCCCTGCCCTCCCCCCCCCCCCCCCCTCTCCAATACCACCCAGGCCCAAAGGCGATGCGGGGAATACCGCTTACCGCCCCACTTCCTCCCTGCTGTCGTCACCCTTACGTCACCCTTGCGTCATCAGCTGGCGTCGCACCCACGTCAGCGCCATGTCACTTGCTTACATCACCACCTCACCTACATGTCACCCATCACATCATCCAACATGTCATCTTCTTTACCCCGATACACGGGAAAATTACGTCATGTTGACGTCATCTGACAGAAACGCAGCAAAACCCACAAAAGTCAATTTTTTTGTTAAAAGGGCATAAAAGGGTCATTTTCATTCATTTTTGTTCATTTGCGTTGTGCAACCTATGCATGCAATTTGTCCACCAAAGCAGTTGTTTGACTCCACAGTCCACCATGCAGCTAAAATAAGCCTGCAAATTGGTCATCCAGCCCAGTCCACCACTTGTATTTCACACAGGAAGTCCTCTAAACAGGTATTTACCAACAATTGCTCTCGAACCCTGTTTTTTTTCAGTTTCTTCTGCTAAATCACTAAAAAATGCTGAAATTTGAGTTAAAATTCATCAAAACACCTGCAAACAGGCGAACCATTACCACTTTGTTGCCCACTTGTTAGCAAAATGCCTGCGAACTCGGTCTTCCTCTGCAAATTTCTTCGACTGAGTCGAACCTAAGCTCACTCTAGTTGGCATTTCCAAAAGAAAGGGCCCTCAACTATTTTTGTCTGTTCTTACCAAAAGAAACTCTGCAAACTTCATTTTTTCTATAAATTTTACCCAGTGAGGCAATTTCAAGTTAAATTCAATCTGCAATTTGCTGAGAAAAGCCCCAGAGCCAGTGTTTTGTTTCCTGTTGCTGTGAAAACCCAGGCTGCAAGTTGAAAATTCACAAAATCATCTGAAAATGGAGACTCCAACAACTCTCAATATAGCCCTTCTTAATGCACCTCACAAGGAATTGGAATGGTTGCCATTAGCTGATAAGGATTATCAAATCCAAGACTTTGCTCGTGACAGAAACCATCTACAAGCATTCTGTGAACTCAGGAACAATTATCTAAATAAAAAAAATTGTGTGGGATATGGGAATCAAATTTACCCATATACTACCTCCCCTTTGTCAATGTTTTCCCTAAGATAATTTGCCTCTGTAGTGAGAACTATGAACCAACCCAAAGGGTAGTCAAAACTCCATTTGGAACTACCCTCTTTTATATAACTCCTGACTCCATAAATCAAATGCTAATCTTCAAACCAACTCAGGTTTTGTTTCCTCTCACTATTAAATTCTTGATTGATGAAGGTCCCAAACTCCCCAGCTCAGAGATAGCCTGCATTACCCAAGCATTTATGAGACCAGGTTATCAGCCCAAGGAGTCACCTCCTTTTCACTATGCATGTTTTAATGAAGTGGGTAAATTACTTGTTGATATGATATCTTATATTCTGGGATTCAAGAAAAGTGAATATATTGATGAAACTACCCTTGTCTCATTATCCATGTTCACCCTAGGGCAACCCCCTTCTGTCAAATACAACTATGCTAAATTCATTGCCAACAAGATCCATGACCAGCTCTTGAAATTAGAAAGGGAGGGAGTCTTCAAGTACTCATCCTACATCTATCATCTGTTCCTGTATTATCAACCAGAGAGTTTCCAATTTCCCATTATAAAATTGGATTCTAAAGGGGAAAAGAGGTCTGTGATTTTTTGGACCTCAGTCTTTCATGAAGTCCACAACTCCCCTTACTCTTACTGTGAGTTTATTAACATGTTTCTACACCCAGTCTCTTCTCTCCTGATGAGAGCTCCTCCTCCTAGACTGTCCTATGATATGTAGAAAATATTACAGCTCTCCAAAAGCTTCAAAATAGGTGACTGGTACTTCTACCATAATCACACTGTTATCGGGATATATGGCTGTGAGTTGTGCCCCTACAGGTTGCCAAAATATGTGCCAATGAGACCGTTTTCCTTGGAATATTTCAGACAATTTATCAATTCCGATTTGACTCATTTTCATAGCACCAATAAAAAGGCCTAGTTGAAATTGAGAGACTAGTTAGGCCCTTATGTTATGAACAAAAGAGAAGGATGGCAAGATGTTGATGAGATATTGGGTCAAAAACTCAGACTAAAGAGAAGCTTTTGGTGGGTACCCTATGACCCAAATGGCTTTATCAATGCAAGAAAAAGTGAAATATAGGCTGTCAGCCTATGAACATTGCAAGATCCCTGAAATGGAACAATATGTCAATCAGGATGAATGAGTAGAGGGCACGTTGATTGAAGAATTCACTGAGGAAGAGAAAATGGAACAAAATATGAAAAATCTTGAGAAGACTCTTGACTTATATTATTTTGGGTAGGTTTCATTCAAAGTACCACAACAAACCAAAGAAGGCACATCGACTGTTGTAGCTTCACAACAACCTACCCAAGAAAGGACTACACCAACTGCAGGGACAACAAAGGGCAAGGAGGTAGTAGATACAGTGCAAGAAACAATGACCAACTAGCCAACTACCTCAAAGCAACAAAGCCAAGGGCAAGCCCCTTCACTGTAGACAAAGGCACCACAGATACGAGCATTACAGACTCCTCTCAATGAGGAATGAAGCAAGAAAAGGGACAGAGAAGAGACCACACCTGCAAGTGGATCACCAGAGTAGCCAGAGGCCAAAAGGAAAAGGGCAGGTCCTCTACCTGAAGAGGAAATTGTTGAAGAAATCACTAAAAGCACAAGAGAGGAGAGGGCAACCAGCCAACAAACATCCACCAGCTCTCACAGGTAGCAACTGGAGACACAACATAGTATGGAAGTTTCCTCCTCAAGGCCACAAAGTAAGCAACATTCTGATATTAAAAGAACATTCATGGAGATTAAGGCCTACAATGAACCATTGAGAATGTAGCTTTATGAAAAATTCCTCAAAATGACACCCTCCAAACAACAAAGATTTATGTCTACATATGGCATCAAAGAGGAAAAAATGATCTTAAGTCATTTCAAGCCTAAAGTTCAGCAACCACATAAAGTTGATGACTACATAAGAACAAATCTAGAGGTCCTCGCCAAAGACATACACCCAATGGATCAAATTGAGCTGCACAAACAAACTGGTGATATGGTCTATGCTACATTGGCGGACAAGGCAATACTGGCCCATCGATTGAAGGAGTCATTAAGAAATACATCTGCCCAATTGGATTTGGAGAAGACATCTTCCCTGGCTAAAGACAATAGAATAAAGACCTTGGAAGAAATAATTATTGAGCTGGGACATGATCCCAAGGATGCCAAGGGCATCAAAGCACTGATAAAGAAAAAGGAAGAAGATATTGATGCACTTAGGAAGTGATTGAAATTTCCTATTACCATGCACCCACAAACTATAGAACTTGCACACGAAAAGGTAAAAGAAGACATGATGGATTTGCTGATAAAGATGAATAAACGGCTAAGTGAAACGGAGCAAGAACTGGAGAAAGCATTGCAAGCCAAGCAGGGAGAGTCGACCTCCCAACCACCTGAAACATCTCCAATAGTTACCACTGCCCCTCCCACAGTTGCAGCAGCAATCCCTCCTACTATCCCAGCATCAACAACAGGTACCTCAGCCACAGATTCGTTAGCAGCAGCAACAAAAACAACACCAGACACTAGCATGAGCATGGAAGAATTGATGAAAGCAGTAAAAGAATCAAAAGTTCAAATGTCAGAGATTAAAGAGGCCAAAGAAAGGTTGGCCAAGCTAGAGGTAAGCTATGACAAATCTAAGATAACAATGGTAGAAAAAAACCAGAGATGTAAAGGCCCTGGAAAATAAGGTGAAATCCTTGGAGAAAGATCTCACTTTTCATAAACCTTTAATAGAAATTAAAACAATTTTGTGGACCAAAATTGGCCAATCTATCACTGATCAATGGCAATCAATTCAGACAATCCATGAGAAAATTGAATTTATAGAAAGGGCCCAAGTAGAGATTCAAAATGCAAAAGCATCATTGGGAAACATGCTCGAGCAGGCCAATAGACTCATTCATTTTTTGAACACTCACACCAGGGAACAATTAGCAGCCCTGGAAATAAGGGACATAACAGGCACCATATTGACAGTGAAAAAGGTGATGCCCATGAGGAATTTTATACAGAATTTGGAAAGAAAGTGCCAAGAAATGCAGATGGAGATAAATGCCTTCACAGAGAAGTTTACAGTCTTACAACAGAAGGGTTTACCCAGTTTGTTAACCAGCAATCAAAGATTGTTGACACATGAACAATATGCTCACAGGGTAAACACATATGTTTCCAATCAGATCACAACATCATCAAGCACTTCAGCAGACATAGGACCTCCCTCTGGATAGAGCTTATATGACAAGTTGGAAAATCTGTTCTATATTGAACATGAAATAAATCATCATTTTGCGGTCCAGCCCAACTTCTACAGGTATACTGAGGCTGATGAAACATTAATAAAAATACGAAGATACCAGTTGCCAACAGACCAATGGTGACAGAGCATGTTGGAGGTTTTGCCAAGGTAATTCTAATTTTCTTTATTATCTGCATTTAATCCAATGGCAAAACACGTGGCACATATCATAAAAGTAAAAACAACAGGAGGAGTGGGACTGTTACGCATTTAAAGCGGGATCAAGCACAGATGAAAGGGCCGGGACAGCAATGCAGGAACGCAGAATAAAGGGGCAGCTACCAACTGACTCACTCAGTTCAAAAATTCAAACATATCTTATCAATTAAAGCGGCCAGCTCAACAACAATTACTCTTGCATTAATTTCTACATTTATTTCCCTTGTAAGAGTAGGTGGATGATGTTATTGCTTGATATTTTATCTACAAGATATTTTGTAACTCCTTTTTGTACAAATACCTCCCCAAGAGATGTATTCAGGGTTGGTGATCTCTCTTTTGGACTGCGCTGTAACTCTGAGCATGTTTAAATACAAAAGTTGTTGAAGTTCACTGTTGCTAGACCATTTGAATGTGGATTTGATTCTCCGGGCTCTGCTACAAAATTCTTGTGTCTTTCTATGGATTAATAAGTTATTCTAACCTGTGTTTGATGTTTTATGTGTTTGAAAATCTCATATATGTTTCATAATCTTAGTGACAGGGAAAAAGAATAGCCCAGAATTTGTTTAAATACACTCTAGGTTCAATCTCTGTTATTAATTATGTTTTCTTCAGAATTAGCATAATCAAAAATTCTTAGCTGCTCCTGTTTCCACTGATTCTTTCACTTTGAATGTTATCAAGGAATTCTTTACTCCTCCTTGATAATACTCATGCATTTTCCCTCTGCCAACATGATGAAGGATTCTTAACTGCCCTTCACCCATTGGCTTTCATTCCATCTATTTCCAGATTATACAATTGTTCCCAGATATATTACCTTGCTTTTTAGTATTGTCTTTTGTCAAAGAAAACACGCTCAATAGTTCATCCTCATAGACTCCATTTTCCCAATGGAATAAACTGCTCAGACTTGCATCTCAGCTTTGTTTAAAATCACCATCCAACAAAACTTAAAACAAAATCTTGTACATCACAACTAGCCTAAAATACCCTAAAAACAAAGCTAAATTATAAAGAGAGAGCCCTCTCTGGATGCAGTTTCACTAGAAACTGGATCTAAAAGACTAGTTAGTGGTTACCTCGGCCATATTCCTTTTCCTCACAAGTTTTGGGGAATAACCTGAGTGATAACAGTACCCAAACACCAATTTGTATTAAGGCAAACTTGCTTATACGCCTCTTTGAATTACCGAACCTGCATGTATATACGCCTTTTCAATGCCAAACTTGCGTACAGATCTATAAAAGATAATTTATCCTTTTCAAATATCCAGACATCAATTATACCCAAATTATCAAATTTATAGATCAAGTCATGCGCCAAATATAACAGATCAAAAATCACACAAAGATACTTCTCTTCAAGCCTTAATATCTTGACCCTTCAATAGAACTTATCCTTCTTCTAGCGCTCATGTTCCTCCTTGGTTCAAATCTATCTATGCACGATAACCCAATGACTAGTATTCTAGATCTTGCTCTTCATAAGATATTCAATACTTCAGTGAATCTGCCTAATGATCTTCTCCTCCTTTTATAGTCTTAGACCTTACTCAATACCATGGACCAAAACCACTTAGAACCATTACCTTGGACCAAATACTTGGGTTCAACACTTCTGACGAGATACGATGGTCCAAAACCATAGGTTCAAACGCCAAGGACTAAATACCATGGACCAAAAATAAGTTTTCCCACATGTATGCACTTTTCCTTGCATGAAAGTGCGTGCATACGTATATGCGCCTTTTGATCGTCAAACCGGCGTGTATACGTGACTTGGTTAAGAGGAACCTGCGTATATCTCTTTTTCTTTCATTCTGAGAGCCTGAACTTGTGATATATCATTTGATTGAGTTGCCATCAAGGACAACACCTGTGTCATAGTGTTGAACCTGTGTCATAATGCCAACAATCTCCTACTTTGGATTTGATGGCAACCCCAAGTCACTTAAATTCATTCTCCCCCTTTTTCATCAACTTCAAAGGGTTATGCTCCCCTTGAGTATATGCTGAAATCTCTACTCTGTTGTGTTGTCCATGCTCCCCTTGACTGTAGGCAAGGTCTGCAAGAAGATGTTGTACAAGAAGAAACATGACTTTATACATCATAAATGATCTTCCTATCACCAAAGACTCACACATACATCCATCTCCCAACCAAGTGGGAATATACCAATATTGACTCATCCACCCAACCAAGTGGGGATACACCAAAGGTTTACAGATGATAAAACAAGAACATTACATCATTAATCCCAGGCATAGCGGGGAATCCAAAGTAGGCCGTTACATGACCTTGATAAGAAAAGATATACATGACATAGAGACAAAATATATACAACAAGATTATGATAGTCAACGAAAACTATCATCAGCAGCATCATTCAGATCAACAACCATGTTCTCCCTCTGCACCTGTTCCACCTGAAACCAAAAACAATTGTGAACTTGAACCAAGATCTTCTAAGATAATGCCAACAATGCATTATTAGAAGTATATATGCTCCCCCTAAACCTGTGCTAGATGGTCTCTGTTAGAACCATATCATATTCTTTTCATCTTGAGCCTGGCCCACTGTTTGTCTTCAAATAAACGTATACGTGATTGTATGCATAGAAACTAGTGTATGTACGCGGATGCTCCACATGAAACTCGCGTACAACTACTTTTCTCTGAAACAGATAAGTTTCAACAGCAAGATGATGCATCAACTACTCCCAGCTTCTGTCTAAGGTATTCAAATGTCTCCCTTGGCAGTGGTTTGGTGAGTATGTCAGCAACCTATTCCTTGGAGGGAACATACTCCAATTTGACCTTTTGTTCAAGCACTTGTTCTTAGAGAAAATGATATTTTATAGTTATGTGCTTGGTCTTTGAATGCATGACAGGATTCTTTGAAATACTGATTGCACTTGTATTATCACATAAAATGGAGCTAGGTGGAAAACAAGTGATTTGAAAATCTTGCAAAGTTTGCATCATCCAAAGGAGCTGTGTGCAGCAAGATGTAGCAGCCACATATTTCACTTCAGCTGTAGATAAAGAAAATTGAACTTTGTTTCTTGCTGAACCAAGATACTAATCTAGGACCCATGAAGAATGCACCACCACTAGTGTTTTTTCTATCATCCACTCTTCCTGCCCAATCTGCATCTGTATATGAATGAAGTGTGAGATTTGTATCTCTAGGATACCATAAGCCATAGTTTTGTGTTCCTTGAATATATTTGAAAATCCTTTTAACCGCCTAAAGGTGTGCTTCTTTTGGATTTTCCTGGAATCTTCCAACTATACCCACTACATGCATGATGTCTGGTTAGGTACCTGTTCAAATAGACCAGACTACCAATCATGGATCTATAGGTTAGTTGATGTACTGCTGCTGAATCTTCATTTGTGCTGAGGCTGCATCCTGTTACCATAGGGGTACATACTAGTTTCGAATCTTCCATGCCATATTTCTTCAAGATCTGCTTGAGGTACTTGGTTTGTGATAAAAATATACCGTCTTTATTTTGTTGGACTTGTAAACCAAGAAAATATGTCATCTCACCAAGCAAGGACATTTCAAATTCTTTCTACATCACCAAAGCAAAGTTTTGACTCATTGCTTCTTCATTGCTACCAAAGATGATATCATCAACATACACAAGTATTAGCAACTTACCATTATCAATTTTTATATATAGATTTCTATCTACTGATCCTTTTGAAAAGCTTTGTTGATGGAGGTATTTGTCCAGATGATAATACCAAGCCCTTGGAGCCTGTTTAAGACCATAAAGTGCCTTCTTAAGTCTGCATACAAGTTTTGGATCATTTCCAAGGATGAATCCATCTGGTTGCTCAATATAAACTTCTTCTTCTAAGTCTCCATTTAAAAAGGAAAATTTCACATCCATTTGAAATACTTTGAACTTCTGATAGCTAGACAGAGCAAGGAACATTCTTATGGCTTCAAGTCTAGCAACCGGTGCAAAAGTTTCTTCAAAGTCTATATCTTCTTGTTGAGCATACCCTTTACAAACAAGTATGGCCTTGTTTCTAATAACATCTCGATTTTCATTCAGCTTGTTTTTGAATATCCATTTGGTCCCTATGACATTCTTATCATTTGGTCTTGCAACGAACTCCCAAGTGTTATTCTTTTCAATCTGATCAAGTTCTTCATTCATGGCCTTGACCCAACATCCATATTTGCATGCTTCACTTACATTTCATGGTTCAATGGAGGAAAGCAATGCTAGATAACTTGAAGCTTCTGAAATAGTTCTTCTTGTTTGTACACCTACCTCTTTCTATCACAAAATTTGAGTCTCTGGGTGTTTCTTCTGGATATACCTTAATGGAGTCTTTTCTTCTACCCTTATCTATTCTTCTGGTGCCTCATATGTTTCTTCTTCATCATAAATCTGATTAGATGTTGAAGGATAGTCCTCATCATCTTCGAAATCTTCAGATTTTACCTTCCTAGGAATATTTCCTTCTTCATCAACCACTACATCAATACTTTCAACAATTTTTCCAAGTATTTTGATGTAATACTTATATCCTTTGATGTGGGGAGAGTAACCAAGGAGAATGCCTTCATCTGCTCTAGGTTCAAACTTGCCAAGGTTTTCATTAGTCCTTTTGATGTAATATTTGCTTCCAAAAATTTTGAAGTATTTTACCGTAGGAGTCTTACCATACCAAAGTTCATGAGGAGTCTGCGTGCTGTTTACCTAGACGTTTGTCTTGTTGAGAATAGTAATGGCAGCAAATGTAGCTTCACCCGAGAAGGTTGCAGGAGTTCCAGACTCATCAAGCATAGCATGAGTCATTTGTTGAACCGTTCTGTTCATCTTTTCTACTACTCCATTTTGCTAAGGAGTCCTTGCAGTAGAGAATTCCCTTATTATTCCATGTTCTTCACAAAAGTCGAAGAATTTATCCGGGGTAAATTCGCCTCCTCGATCAGACCTGAGGCATTTGATTCTGCAATCTGATTTGTTTTCAACCAAGGCTTTGAATGCTTTTAACTTTTTGAAAGCTTCGTCTTTATGCTTTAGGAGTCCTATCCAACACATCTTGGAAAAGTCATCAATGAATAATATGAAGTATTCTTCTCCTCGAGGTGACCTTTTCCTAGATGGACCACATACATCAGTATGGACAAGTTCAAGTGGCTTACTAGATGATCTTTCCTTCTCAGGAAAATTAGTTCTGGTTTGCTTACCAAATTGACATGATTTGCATACTATATTGTCTAGAATTCTGATGTCAGGGAGATCACGAACCGCCTGATATTTGCATGCTTTCCTTATCTAAGAGAAGCTTAGATGTCCCAATCTTTTATTTCATAGCTAGTGTTCATCATTATTACTTAGATAGCATTGTTGTTATCCTCCCTTGAGTATGTATAAATTATTAGGAGTTCTTATGCCTTTTGTCACCGTTTCTCCTATATCGAGCTCACGAACAATACATCCATTTGATTGAAATATTACCTCATTTTCTTGACCACACATTTGACTGACACTCAATAGATTATGTTTTAAGCCATAAACATACATGACATTTCCAACTTTGACCTTTTCTTTCAAAAGAACAGAACCTTTACCTCTTATGAGTGCAAGGATGTCATTTCCAAATGATACCTTCCTTTCCTTTTCTAAAGCACTATATGGCTGAAGTTTTTCTTTATCACCTATCATATGTTTCGAGCATCCACTGTCGATGTACCATTGATTTTCCTGTCCTTCCACATATAAGGCTATACCACATCTTTCTGGTTGTGGTTCTTTCTTTCTCCATGTTTTGGGACTCAATGAAGGTTGCTCCTTCCGATTTGTTTTCTTAAACCTACTCCTGCATTCAGAATCTTTATGACCGAAGTTGTTACAAATAGAACATTCTATTTCATTTTCTTGAGAAGAAAAGTTATTGTAGGTTCTTTTCATGATTGTAGTCACATTCCCTTGATTTCGTGCTTCTCTGATCATGATGGTCTTATAGGCAACACATTGAGTTGCTTTGTGTCCAAAGATATGATAGGAGAAACATTGGCCATTGAAGAAATTCCTTCAATTATCAAACCTAATGTCCCGGTGATTATAGTTTCCATAGACATTTATTCTTGAGGAAAATTGAGAATGATTTACCTGCGGTTGGTTGTAGCTTCTGTTCATCCTTGAAGTAGATTTCCCCTTATTTACTTGGTGATCTTTGTTCATCCTTGAAATAGATTGACCTAGATTTACCTGGTGATCTGCTTTTTGCTATCGATTGTCAACCTGTTCACTTCTCCTTGCTGCATCAAGATAACTTTTGGAGGTATATGGCTTTTGTGCTTGAGATGGTTCTTCAGAATATCCAAGACCTGTCTTGATTAGAGGAGAACACTGCACTTTGATAATCTCATCTAAAGTTTCAAATCCTTTAGCGAGTCTAAGATTAAGAGCTTTTGTTTTCTCAATATCTTTTCTAAATCCCACAATTTCACATTCTAACTTTTCATTGTGTTTTTCCCTTTCAGCAATTTGGAATGTTAGAGTATCTATGATCACACTCTTTTCTTCTAAATAGATTTTAAGTTTAGAAATTTCTTCATAGAGACCATATTCATCTATAGCTTCCAAGAAATCATCATCTTCAAAAGCCATCAAAAGTCTATAATCATTATATTGCTCATCTTCATCAATAATTGAAAATCCATCACTGTCTTCATGAGTATAATAGCTCTTCTTACTTACATTATGTTTTCTGTTCCATCTAACTAGTTCCTTACCTTTGTCAAGCTTGTCTTTGTCAAGACACTTGTCTGCATAGTGACCAACTCTCCCACAAGAAAAGCATTTGAAAGGTAGCTTACCTCTGAATCTTCTATAACCCTGTTGAAGGTTCTTGACAAAGTTTGATTCTTCCTCTCCTTCTGACATATGTCCTAACTCATTGTAATCTCCTTTTCCTTAAGCTTTGAATGTAGCTTCTCTCCTATTTGATGATCCCCCTTTTCTCATTTCGAAAGTAGTTAGGATTCTATGCATCTGTGACATGGTAATGCTCTGTAGATCATGCTTTTCTTCTATGGTAGAAACTTTTGATTCAAATTTAGAAGACAAGGATCTTAGCACTTTTTCAGCCAAGGTAACTTCTTTTATTTCTTCACCCAAGTTTTTCATATGATTAACAATTTCATCTATATGTAAGAAATAATTAGCCACACTTTCATCATTGTACATTCTAAGATTTTCATATTGAATTCTGAGAGTTTGTAGTTTTGCGTGTTTTACCTGGTCATCTCCTTCATAGCTCAGAACGATCTTGTCCCATATTTCTTTTGTAGTTTTGAGCTGCATAGCCTTGATGAATTATGATTGAGATAAACTCCCTAATAGAGTATTGAAAACCTCTGCATTTGTTTCATACTGTTTCTTACCAGTCGTATCTGTAGGAGTTGTTGATGGAAATGTGTATCTTGTTTCCACGATATCCAAAACTTCTGTACCAAAGGATTGAAGATAGGTTGTGATTCTTACCTTCCAATAGACGAAGTTGTTCCCATCAAATATTGGTGGCCTGATAGATGCCTCTTTTTAGTAGTTTCTCATGCTGATAGATCTTCCTTCAAGCGATCATGCTTCTTCTGAAGGACCTACTCTGATACCAATTATTGGAAATAATACTGAGAGTGGGGGTGAATTAGTATTATCAAATCAATTAATTTTCATTTCACAATTATATTTGTATACGCTACTTTAGTTATGGGAAACTACGTATATACACAACTGTGTCTAAAGCAACCAGTGTATACCAGTAAACTTATGATTCATTAAACGTTGATATTTAATCAGTGCATCAGAGCTTCATTAAACTTAAGAACAATAAACAGGTGTAGTAAAACAGATCATCACACACATAAACACAAGATATAAGGTGGAAACCTAATGTGGGGGAAAACCACCTGCTGCAATTCGCCTCTATCTTATTTTAATAAGAAAATTCATTTTACAATATATTTGTACTAGTGCAGTCTTATACGAGTATGGAGGCTCCTACCTGTAGAAGGCTACAACCTTCTCTCATTCTCCAGCTTCTCTTGGAAGGGAGCTGCAACCCCCTTAGCTCTTGTACTAGCTGATGTACTAGTACGTAGGTGCTAACCTATAGAAGGCTACAACCTTCTCTTTTCTTACAGGGACCACGTTTCATAAATTTTCAGACTGGATCCATTAATGACATCAATCAAACATCAAATATATTTGCATCAACCAATCTCCTTTTCACCAACCAAAAACTGATTCAAACAATCACTTCTCTGAGCGTTGTAACTAGAAAATAGTAATAGTAATCAGACACCAATTCTGAACCCAGAACACTGCAGCAATAAACAAAAGTAGCTAAAACATATTTTCTGAGATGTACGGTACTTCAATATGTGAAACCTACATGCATACGCTTCTTTATTAAGGCAAACCAGCATATACGCCAATTTGAATTACTAAACCTGCGTGTATACGCGCCTTTTCAATACCGAACCTGCATACAGATCTATAAGAGATAATTGACCCTTTTCAAATATTCAGATAACAGTTAAACTTAGATTATCAGATTTATAAATCAAGTCATGTGCCAAATATAACAGATCAAAAATCACACAAAGATACTTCTCTTCAAGTCTTAAGATCTTGACCCTTCAATAGAACTTATCCTTCTTCTAGCGCTCAGGTTCCTCCTTGGTTCAGATGCAGTTATGCACCATAACCCAATGACCAGTATTCTAGATCTTGCTCTTCATAAGATATTCAATACTTTAGTGAATATGCCTAATGATCTTCTCCTCCTTTTATAGTCTTATGCCTTACTCAATACCATGGACCAAAACCACATAGAACCAATACCTTGGACCAAATACCTGGGTTGAACACTTCTGACAAGATACCATGGTCCAAAACCAAAGGTTCAAATACCAAGGACTAAATACCATGGACCAAAAACAAGTTTTCCCACATGTATACGCTTTTCCTTGCATGAAAGTGCGTGCATACGTATACACACCTTTTGACCGTCAAACCCACGTGTATATGCAACTTGGTTAAGAGGAACCTGCGTATATCTTTTTTTCTTTCATTCTGAGAGCCTGAACTTCTGATCTTTCATTTGAGAGACTTGCCATCAAGGACAACACTTATGTCATAATGCTAAACCTGTGGCATAATGCCAACAAATTTCCCCATCATTATTTGTGCTATTTTTCCTGCTCGGTGAATTATTTTTACTTGTTATGTTTTTCTTCTTGGTTTCTTCATGCTCAACTATTTTATTTTTTTAGCTAGAATTGGAATCTCCTTAATGTCTTGTAACATAGGGATTTTGATACAGACATTTTTCAATTCATCTAGAAAATCATAATGCAACATAAAATGCTTTTATACCCCTCTATCAACTTGTAATCTTTCTGGAAAAGGAGGTGTAGAAGTAGATACTGGTTGTTGCCCTATGATAGGAGTTGATTTTATTGGTTTTTTCTATTTTTCATTTTCAGTGTTCTAGTTTTGAGGAGATGTTCTCTCAAAACTTTTATTTTTCTCTAGAGAATCTTCCTTAGAATTGTATTGTTCTTGAATAACCATAGAAGGCTTTTTATTTTCTAATATCCTACTTGATCTCAATTGGACATCATTGAGATCTAATGGAGTGATCATGTAAGTTGGAAATTGTTGTCCTTCCACCATAGAGGTATTATGAGGATTTTTATTATTAGGGTTAGGTAATGTTTAGGCAGGTAACTAATTTGGTCTTTGTGGAAATGGCAGTGAAAGTTGAGGGTTTTGGTTTTGAAGTTGGGGTTGTTGATTTTGTTGAGGAATTTGTTGGGGAGGATAGTTTGGATATGATGGAGGATATTGATAACATGGAGAGAATATTCCATAAGGATTTTTCATTCCTTGGGCCCAAGGTTGAGTTTGAGATTGAGATTGAGGCCAAGGTTGTTGCCAAGAATTCCAATTTGGAGGGGGCTTCATATACATTTGGTTGTTAAAACCCTAATTTTGCTACCCTTGCCAAGGTCTTATAGAGACAAAGAAAAGGGACTCTTTGGATTTGAAACTGTTTCTTCTTGAAAAATAGCCTTAAGACCATGGATTGGAGGACAACTTTAAGTCACATGGTTTTCTCCACAAATCAAACAAGTCTCTATGACTTTTGCATCTAAAGGGCATTCTCTTAAAGCGTGCTTCTTTCTGCATTTGGGACAGAAAATAACCAGAGCATCAGTCTCAGTTTTCTACTTGATTTGTAACTTAAGGGTGTCTATATGTTCACTAAGGATCCCTAGAATATCTATTTTAAATTCATGAAGCATGTTTCCAATTTCCGCCCTACTCACTGATCCAGTTGCAAATTTATTCACCCTAACAAGAGAAGGATCTCTTGGACCTTTCCCAGTTTTGGATTTTCCTCTTGAGAGATGAGCACATAATTCTCCTATGTCACTTAATGGAAGTTGAGAGATATCTCCCTTCCCCATAATGTTAAGGATATTTATCCATTCATCTCTAATGAATTTTAATAGAAGAGATTTTAAAGTATCTTGATCTAAGTTATCCATTTTTTCTCTTTTTAAGTTATAGTTGAATCTCTCAATTAAATCCTCTAAATTTTCATCCTCTATTTGCATCATTTTGAACACTTCATCCTTGTGATTGATAGGCATGTGATAATCCAAACACCTATCCAAAACCACTTTCTTCATGTCATTCCATTTTCTAATGGACTGAGTGACCTATTAGTTCCAATCTTCACAGCATGTCACCAGGGATCAAAATGGGCTCTTACTATGTCTGGATTTCAGAGATGTTTTGCACATGATCTTCAGTGAAAATCATATCCTAAGTATTTCCATTAGAAGAAGATCAAAAAAATATTTCCAATGGTATATCACACTCCCGTAACCGGTTTTTGGATCAGAAGATATGATCGAAATGAATGAGTTATTCTTGGTTATGCATGTTTTGAGGTCAGTTGCTGCACACAATGACAAGTTTAGTACAAGATCAATTCTTGAAATAATGGTAAGGAATTTTTCAAAAGTGAAAGATGTTTTTTTCCATCACATACCAAATAAAAAAAACCTCCTTCAGTTTATGCACAGGCGCTACTATGTGGGAGATATACATTGATATTTGGAGCCTGAATTAAAACAAAGGAAAATTTTCATTTATTTTACTGTTTTAGTCATTTTAGTGCGATGCCATTTTACAACAGATGGAAAGTAATTTTGCAAATTCCAAGGAGTTTTTTGTTAACTACGAGCCATATAAAAAAAATTTCTTTCAGTTTATTCACAGGTGTCATGAATTGGGATATCTGACTAGATCTTTACAGCTCATTTTCACAGATTTAAATTTTTTATGATTTTCTATTTTAGAGATGCTTTTGTGGCACGGATTACGAGCAACTGGAAACAAATTTCCAAAATGTGAGAGAGGTTTTTCTCCAAAATGACCTTGTCTACAAAAAAGCTCTTTTAGTTTTGTAACAGGTGCTATGGTTGAGGAGATACGAGTTCATCTTCAACACTTATTTTCAGAAATTTGGTCCAAGATTAATGTAATTGATTTTATTTTGAAGAAAATGGTTGAGCTCAATTCCCTTAGTACAAGGATGAGAAAATGTATATATTTCGTGAATTTCATAGTGTAGGGGTTGGAATTTGGTAGAAGGTTGGACTCTTGTGAATGTTTTGAGCATCATTGTACATTCATCTCTGCAGTTTGGCAAGAAATAGACTAGGGTTTGCAGCATTTTGTGGGATTCTTGTGGTAAGGTGATTTAGTATTGTTTCTCCTTCAGTTATCATGTGTTTATGTGTGCCATTATCTGTATATTTTTCAGCTTAACTAAATGAATCAAGTATAAAGGTGGAAAACATTGATTTTGCAGTGCTCTACCTTAGGGTTTGTTTAGCTTTTCATGTTTTCAACTATTTGAAGAGGATTCATGATACTTTCATGCCCTCTCCAACTCCTCACCAGTCTTAAGACTCTACATTTAACTTATTTCAAAATAATAAATCATTTTCCTACTTCGCCCCACAGAAATCTTTGCAAGGCTGAGTTCATTCCTTTGACCCAAAACTGCCTTTCACTTTTGACCCAGCAAACCAACATAAAATGTAATCAAACTCCTCTGAACATATACCTAGCCTAAAATTAGTCTTTATATCAGTCATCTTAAGCCTCATTTGCTATATTTTCCTAAGATTGACAAGGAGAGAGCCCTCTCCCAACTTGGTAGGGTTAGCTACCAGGTTAAGCATGGTTTGAAGTTACCCTAGACTTGCCTTTCTCAGCCTAAGGTAGATTTAGGCCCTAACATAGTGGTGACTCCACTGGGGAACAAAAGTTTGTTTGTTCATTATTTTTGTTTTATTTATAAACTACAGAAGGAGCCTGAGGTTAGCCAGGTAGCCTTCGAACTACTCTTTCTCTACAAGTGCATAAGTAGATGAATGTTGCTTAAGTCAATCTTTGATCTAGTTTATGAACTGAACATCTGACTTGCAAATTTCCCTAGTACATTAAACTGGGGAAGAGGTGACAGATCCTCTCCGGGAAAGATCATTCAAGTTGTAGATCTGATTGTTGATGGTGGATAGTAGTCAGACACATATGAAGGCTGAAACATTCACCTAGTGACTCCAAATCAATCCAGAGATTCTAGTGCTCACTGATCCATTCATGCACTAAAATAAAATGGTAGGGTATGTGGCAAACCCTGTGTTTTGTGAAGTTTTAAAAGAAGTTAGAGATCAGTTAGTGGATATTGAAATTGATGAAGTATTTTTCATTATCATGCTTCAATTTCTGAGATATTTGAAGTTTCCTCCTAAAGCTAAAACTGGTTTCTTTGAGTTAGTTGTTGAAAAATTTGAGAAGGAGATTTAGTATTTAAATGATCAAATCCAATCGTATGAATTCTGAGATCCCAAAACGTCCTTGAAAACTCTCCCTCCTTCAAAACAAGAAACAATAGAGCTACCCGTGGATGTTTGCATTGACAGTTTGCAGTTGGAGGTCTGCGTTGAGGAGTTAGGGAAACAAATAGAGTCTGGTTTCTTCGATCCTATTGCAGTGTACATGGAAATTTTTTTCAATTTGAATGATAGATCAGATTGCCTTTTACACAGCCAAATTCATTATGTGCATGTATGGCTACCAACCTTTCCAGTTGTGTCTTGGTTCGAGCACTTCCAAGCAGCATCCTTGTCACAGTTACTTGATTGGTTGATCTGGCATTATGGCGTTATTTGATCTATCAATTTTGCAGAAAAATAGGTTAGATTTGTACATAAATAAGCTACCTGAGGCAACATTTCAGTTTTCGGTATTTCTTTATGTACAGGTTGCAGTATGTATATGTTTTTGGATTGGTATGAGTTGTTTTGGGTTTGCAGTTGTTTGACCTATCGCCCAATGGATGAGACATTTGGTCTACGGTGTACCTGACACATCCAAGGAGCTGCCATCCCCAATAAGGCCAATGTTAATTCCAGTCTTCACGTCTTGTCACCAGGGATCAAAATGGGCTCTTACTATGTCTAGTTTACAGAGATGTTTTGCACATGATATTTAGTGCAAATCATATCCTAAGTATTTCCATCAGAAAAAGCTCAAAAAATTATTTCGAATGGTATATCACAATCCCATAACCATTTTTTGGATCGGAAGATATGATCGAAATGAATGAGTAATTCTTAGTTCTGCATGTTTTGCGGTCAGTTGTTGCAGACAATGACAAGTTTAGTACAATATCAGTTTCTGAAATAATGGTAAGGAATTTTTCAAAAATGAAAGAGGTTTTTGTCCATCACATACAAAATAACAAAAACCTTCTTAAGTTTAGGCACAGGTGCTACTATGTGGGAGATATACAGTGATATTTGGAGCCTACATTAAAACAAAGCAAAATTTTAATTTATTTTACTGTTTTAGGCATTTTAGTGCGGTGCCATGTTACAAGAGATGGAAAGTAATTTTACAAATCCCAAGGAGGTTTTTTTTAAACATGAGAAATATAACAAAAACCTCTTTCTGTTTATTTACAGGTTTCATGAATTGGGATACGTGACTAGATCTTTACAATTCATTTTTACAGATTTAAATTTTTAATGATTTTCTATTTTAGAGATAATTTTGAGGCACAGATTACGAGCAACTGGAAACAAATTTCCAAACTTTGAGAGACATTTTTCTCCAAAATGACCTTATCTATAAAAACCTCTTTCAGTTTTGTAATGGGTGCTATGGTCAAGGAGATACGAGTTCATCTTCAACACCTGTTTTCAGAAAGTCGGTCCAAGTTTAATCTAACTAATTCTATTTTGAAGAAAATGGTTGAGCTCAACTCCCTTGGTACAAGAATGAGGAAATGTATATATCTTATGAATTTCATAGTGTAGGGGTTGGACTTTGGCAGAAGGTCGTAATCTTGTGAAATCTTTGAGCATCATTGTACATTCATCTCTGCAGTTTGGCAAGGAAATAGACCAGGGTTTGCAACATTTTGTGGGATTCTTGTGGAAAGGTGATTTAGTATTGTTTCTCCTTATATAATTCAAGTTATCATGTGTTTATGTGTGCCATTATCTCTCTCTTTTTCATCTTAACTAAATGAATCAAGTATAAAGGTGGAAATCATTGATTTTGTAGTGCTCTACCTTAGGGTTTGTTTAGCTTTTCATGTTTTCAACTGTTTGAAGAGGATTCCTAATACTTTCATGCCCTCTCCAACTCCTCACCAGTATTAAGACTCTCCATTTCACTTATTTCAAAATACTAAATCATTTTCCTACCTTGCCCTATAGAAATCTCTGCAAGACTGAGTTCATTCCCTAGACCCTAGACTACCTTTCATTTTTGAACTAGCAAACCAACATAAAACGCAATCAAACTCCTCTTAGCATATACCTAGCCTAAAATTAGTCTTTACATCAGTCATCTCAAGCCTCATTCTCTATATTTTCCTAAGATTGACAAGGAGAGAGCCCTCTCCCGACCTGGTAGGGCTAGCTACCAGGTTAAGCATGGTTTGATGTTACCCTAGACCTGCCTTTCTCAGGGTGAGGTAGATTTGGGCCCTAACATGACCAACCCCATGAACCATTTAAAAGAAAATCCTTTCAACATTGAAGGGAACAATTTGAGTTTTTGAGTCTTGTAAATAATCATAAGTTTTGCACAAGACTTCAAATTCAAATAAGAAGGTTTCAGGGTCTTCACTTTTTAATCCATGAAAATTTGGGAGGAAAAAAGGTGAGATATTTTTCATTGTGGCATTTGTTTCTTCATCAGCTATAAGGAATCCCAAATAATTATCAACTTCCCTATTTCCTCTACCTCTCCATTATTTCCTCTACCTTCTCCACTATTTCCTCTACCTCTTGCTCTACCTCCTCCTCCTTCAAATAGTGAGAATTATCCATCCTCTCCTTCTTCTGCCATTATAGTTTCTTTAGTGTCAATATAAGATTTGACCTGCAAGGTTAATTGCTCTTCCTCCGGTTCATCTATTAATGGTATGTGGAAGAGAGGTTCTACTTATTCTTCTCCATTAGGTATTCTTAATTATTCAACAAAAATATGTTCCCTGTGGAGGTGAAAATGGCTACTCCTTCTGTTCGAGATCCAAGATTTTCCTCCTCTAGGAATGCCTCAGTAGATGAAGTAGGGGATCCTCTTTCTTGAATTTCTGAACTTAGAACTTTAGGAGGTCTATGGCTAGGAATATGAGCTTGAGATGGAGGTGTATCTCTTCTTAGTCTTGGTGAAGTAGGTGGTGTTGTAGGAATTGAACTCCTACCTCTAGCTATAAATCTACCCCTAGAGTGTCTTTCTCTATCCATATAATTTTTTTTATTTTTATTTTTAATGTAAGAGGTAAGGTTACCTAATTATGCTTCCCTAGAAACAATGCCAAAATTTTTAGTCAATTTAGTGTCCTAAATTGCTTGCATGAATTATCAAGTGAGGTTTGTAGACTGATGAAGTGTGATGCACTATATGTGCTTAGTTAACTTTTCTCTTACTTCGTTGTTTTGTATTTTTATGTTTGTTTTGGGGGTTTCTGTTCTTTGATGTATAGGAATATACAATCTATGACAGGTTTACATGGATCTAATTAGTTTTTAAAGGAAGGTTCCTAAGTTAGTCTAATCTCCTAAATTGGACCAAGAATCATTTTTAACTAGTTAGGACCTAATGAGAGAAACAAAGCATCTATCTTATCTACCATTTAGTGCTAATCCATGGATCTAATTCTTACAACCAAAAGTAATACTGATGCAGAATGTAATTCAATAATTCCATTCATTTAATCATTCAAACATTCAATTTTGGGACATGATAGAATCATTCTCCTTGAAATGATTTTTTGGAATGTCAAGTGATGCAACTAAGTAATGACCTGAAAATACAAAAGAAAAGATGATAGATTGTGAAAATGACAATATGCTGAGTAAGATTCAATCACTAAATGAATTACATATTCAACCAATTAAGTTAGAATTATCATTATTTCGAAATGGTTTTGAGAACATCTATTAATATAGCCAATTGACAGTTCCATGCTAAGAAAACGAGTGATCAAAATAGTAAGAAGCTAAGCAACTATGTATTCTCATTTCTCCATTTTTCATTCAGCCATTTCTCATACAATATCTCCGAAGAATAAGACTTTTACAGTTGTGATTTTTAGCCTTACACTATTGGTTACAAACTGAAATGAAACAAAACTAGAGAAAATGGACTTGCAGAAAACAAAGTAGTAGAAATTAAAATGAAAACAACAAGTGAAAAACTTCCTTCAGTGCAGGGGCCCTCTGCAACTGATGTGGCTAGATGAAAGCTAATTAAAGATTGTTATGCTCTTGACCTACGAGAAGATACTAGAATACCAAATATGCAAAGAAATACAACCCAGAACATAGAACAATGAGAAATAACAGCATGCATTTTATTATTCAGAAAGGAAAGCAATGTTCACTTACCTCTTTGAGGGGGAAACCTCCAATAAAGTAGGGCTCGATTACAAAATAATACATGTCGCTCCTCAATGGGGAGTCTCTATCCTTTATATAGGATTCATACATGCAATACCATGGGTTAGTTCCATGGTTCTTATTAATACCATCTATCTAATACCATGACCCATTTGCAGCTAACTATGGCCCCTTCTTTAAATGTGGGTCAACCACTTACAATTATTAATATGGGCTTTATTGACTCTTTAACTAACTATAACTATGACTCGACCCTATTACATGAATAAGGGGGTTAGGGTTGGACCCTAACATGCCCTCCCCCATAAAAATAGCCTTGTCCTCAAGGTTGAAGTTGTGGAAACTGCTGAAGCACAACAGTTGGCTCCTAGGTCGCATCTTCTAGATAGGTGTCTTTCCATTTGACAAGAAATTTCTTGATTGTGTGGCTGTGAAGGTGTCGTTCTCACGTGTCAAGAACCTGTTCAGGTTGGAGCCACTTTGAACCTTCTTCATCCAATTCGGGTAGACTAGTTTCAATTCTGCAATTGTTCCCAACCACTTTCTTGAGGCATGAGACATGGAAGATGGGATGGATTTTTGTAGTGGGTGGCAAGGCTAGCTTGTAGGCTACTTCTTTGATGTGCTGAAGTATTTGATACGGTCTGTAGAATTTTGGAGATAATTTTTGACGACCCTTGTCTTTGAGTGATGTTTGCTTATATGGTTGCAGCCTCAAGAATACCTGATCCCCTTCTTGAAATGTGCGCTCTGAACGATGTTGGTCTGCTTGTTGCTTCATGCAATTTTTCACTTGATGGAGATTATCTTTGACATGGGCAAGCATGGTTGCACAATTCTATAGGACTTGACCCACTGCTTGTACCTTAGAGCATCCCAAGATATAAGAAGTAGGTGAAGGGGGGAGTTGACCATAAAATGCTTCATATGGTGTCGTCTCGGTGGTGGCATTATATTTAGTATTATACCACCATTCTGCTAGAGGTAACCACTATACCCATAGATGTTGCCTTTCTAAATTGAAACACCTAAGGTAGGTCTCCAGACATTTGTTGGCTGCTTCAGTTTGACCATCAGTTTGGGGATGATAGGAAGTATTGAGTTGGAGTTGGGTACCTTGTAGCTTGAAGAGTTCCTACCAAAAGTTACTGGTGAAGATTGGGTCATTATTAGACACAATGGAAGTGGGCATGCCATGCAATTTGAAGATCTGGCCCATGAAAGGTTGAGCCACCAAAGCAGGTGTAAAAGGGTGGGGTAGGGCACAAAAATGAGCATACTTAGAAAGTATATCCACAACCACCATGATGACTGACTTGTTGCCTAACTTCGGAAGACCAGTAATGAAATCCATAGAAACATCCATCTAGATTGAGGTAGGGATGGGAAATGGTTGTAAAGTGCTTGGGGATTTGACTATTTCTCCTTTGTGGTGTTGACACACATCACATTCAGCTACAAAAGTATGAATGTCCTTTTTCATGCCTGTCCAAAAGAATGAACGCCGAGTGCGAGCATAAGTCTTCTAAAAGCCTGAATGGCCTATAGAGGGAGATGAGTGAAACTCTGCAAAAATGTGATTTTTGAGGGTGGATGTTGGTGATAGCACTAGTTTGTCCTTGTAGCAAAGAATCTCATTGTGCTAAGAGTAGCCCGCTGTGGAATTTGGATCTTCTTGCAATTGATTAATGAGTTGAGAGAGCGAAGGATGTGAAAACCATTCCTTGCGAGCCTCTTCAATCCACTCTGGAATGGGAAGAGAGATTGCTAGCAGGGTGCTTTCCTCTTCAAATTGGCATGCTAAAGAACCCGCTATGACATTTTCGTTCCCTTTCTTGTAAGTTATCTCATAATCATATCCCAACATTTTGACAAGCCATTTATTTTTTTGTGGTGAGGATAGGTGTTGCTCTAGAAAATATTTAAGGCTTTGATGGTCTATGTGGATTTGGAAACGTCGCCCCAATAAGTATGGTCACGAGGTATCCACTGCATGTAAGATGGTCGTCATCTCCTTCTCATAGGTAGATTGTCCCAAATTTTTCCCACTTACTTGTTGGCTAGTGAAGGCCAAGGGTCGACCTTCCTGCATTAAGACAACCCCAATACCTGTACCTGAAGCAACACATTCAATCAAAAAAGATTTGACAAGTCAGGAAGTGCCAATACGAGAGTGGAACACATGGCATGTTTGAGAGCTACAAATGTGTGTTGTGCATCATCATTCTAGAGGAATGAATTTTTTGGCTATGAAATTTCGATGAGGCGAATCGGTCACTAACAGTTGTTCCACTTCAAAAGCCATCATGCAACCTGCCAACCATGTGGCTGGGTGGTGCATCCGGATGTGGGCTTGTATGGCGTCTTTGAGACCACTAATAAAAAATTCCAAGTAGAATTCATCTACTAGACCTCTTGTGTGGAAGGATAATGCTTCAAAGGCTTTAATATATTCTTGTACTATGCCTGTCTGTTTGAGCTTAGTAAGACGACCCAAAAAGTTAGATTCATGATCAAAGCGGTCAAAAAAGGCTTTTGGGAATATCTTCCAAGTCATTGGCCTTGCATAGCATCGTTGATTCTATTGCCACCATTGCCATCTTCCATGTTGCAAGTAAAGGCTTCCCACACTTAGCTAAGTCTCATCATCTCTTATGTGATTCAATGTGAAATATTGCCCCATTTGTGATAGCCATGTGGCCAGATGAGAGCCATAAAATTTATATATGTCTAGCTTGGGTGGTCGAGGGTGGGACTATTGGTGGTTTCCATAAAAGTGAAAAGAATGGCTAGATTCACCCTCATGGTTTTCATTAAAATCATATGCCTCTGATTGTAACCCTTACTTGCCCTTTGTGATTGTGTCACTTAAGGATTGGATCTGCTTCGTTAATTCATCCAACTTTTGTTCAAGGTTGTCTATCTTCTCATTGGCCATAGTTTGATCACTGGTTTGTACCATGCACAAATTCAGTGCACTTGTCATTGCTCGAAAACAAATTGGGACCACCTGAAAATTTGAAGCTAACAAGTGAATGGTACCACATTGCTCAGCCCATCGTCCTGATTTTTTTTTTTTTGGTTTGATTTTTTGTATGTTTTTTACTATGAACGGAGTTTTACTCCTCGCTTAGGAATACTGCAGTAGCCAATTCTTAGGAAAGTTAATCCTGACCAATCTCATGAGAGAATCACCCCAACATATAGGAGCCTCAAGCCTCCCTGCACAAATAGTCAGATTTGTCTGCAAAACCCTCAACTGTTGAGTGTGAGTAAGAATGTGGCAGTGATTGAATCCCCACTGTTAGATATGAATGGCGGATTTGATTGTTGCTGCTACGACAAAACCCAACCTACTATATCTGATTTGGTAAAGAAGATGATGGGCAATCTATAGAGAGACAAGGGAACTATGGTCTCAAGAAGTGTTAGGTGCTTGGCCCAATATTTCATGGAACTAACTAAGGAGGATCAACCATCCCTTAGCGTACTACCTGAATAACCTATCATACATGCAAGTAATCCCCTCGAGTTTTGTTCTCAGTGTACTGTAGCAGCAAGACGACCAACGGTTTATCTACGACGAGGTTTCAGGTGAGCCTAGGGGGCTTTCGATATAGCCATAGTGTACGTGGAAGATAGTTCGTGCATCGTTCTGTCTAATGCGCTACTACTCGAAGGGGTACCCACAAGGGTTTCAAGGGAGTCCAATAAGTGTGACCACCTCCTCTATTTCCTGCATGCATGCCTCCCCAAATCTGCACGTTTATGCACTCAACGACAGATCCCATGGTTTAAAGATGACGGAACACGTCTCTAGCCAAAAACAAATCTGCTAAAAATGGAGATCCCACTGCCCTTGGAAAGTGCTTTGATACCACTTGTTATGCTCTTGACATACGAGAAGATACTAGAATACCAAATATGTGAAGAAATATAACCCAAAACATAGAACAATGAGAAATAACGACATGTATTTTATTATTCAAACATGATAGCAATGTTGACTTGCCTCTTCGAGGGGGAAACCTCCAATACAGCAGGGCTCAATTACAAAATAAGACATGATGCTCCTCAATGTGGAGTCTCTATCATTTATATAGGATTCATACATCCAATACCATGGGTCAGTACCATGGTTCTTATTAATACCATCTATCTAATACCATGGCCCATTTGCAATTAATTGTGGTCCCTTCTTTAAATGTGGGTCAACTACTTACAATTATTAATATGGGCTTTATTGACTCTTTAACTAACTATAACTATAACTCGACCTTATTACATAAATAAGGGGGGTTTAGGTTTGGACCCTAACAAAGATGCACTTTAAACCACCATTGACAAAACAGAGTTTGTATTATCAATAAAACGAATTCTGGATAGATTTGTTAAGAAAGCCTTTAATCTCGACTAGCTTATAACTACTTCTCGGTCTCATTTAACCAATATTTATAGAAAAACAACATAACTGTCTAAGAAAAAATCTTGTACCAGATGGCTTGATCTGAATCTATCATGACCATTTATAGAAAGACATGCTACACATGGCTTAATTCGAATTGTATTGAGACTGTTAAACTTCTGAATAGCTATAGGTGGCCTGATCTGCATTAACTCCTTAACTTCTAATTAGCTACAAGTGGCTTAATCCGCATTAACTCTTCAACAAAACTGTTAGACTCCTGATTAACTACAAAATATCAAGAGTTCCACTACTACTAGACAATGTATTTGACTCCATCTTTGACCATGACTTTAGGCATGCTTTTGATAATGCTGATCTGGATCGAGTGAGTAGGATAGAATCCATGTAGATATGATTCTAGAGATGCCCAAGTGGCCTAGTTCTTCATTTGACATTTGTAACCTGCCAAACCATGAGAGTAGCTACAAAATCCACAGTTCGCTACAGAATAGGTTGTGTTTTATAGCTAATTTGCAAAAATCTATTAAAATAGCAAGAACATGAAAATATAGTATGGTGACCATTTTAATGCTTTCATAAGACAAAATATAGAATTTATCATTAATTGGATCTAGAGTCTTGTGAGAAATCAAGAGAAAATGGTAAGAACAATGTCAAGGGAAAGGTAATTCTGAGGTTCAACAAGAATATCAAAGTTAAATTCTACCTTAAAAGGGGTGGTGCCTCCAAAGTGCCTACTGGATGAAGATGCATCTCCTGTGGGTAGTCATCGAAGGATCTAGGAAGTGTTATCCATCATCACGTCCCTCTATCGCTTGAGGGCTTCCTCGAGAAACAATTTGAAAGGATATCCTATCCCCTCGTCTTTATTTTCTTTGGCCATGGGAGATCATTGGGTTTTGCAAGGTTGATCTTGCAACGGTTCAACCATATCGAGCCCTAACTCCTTATACCCTGGCCTCGTTAGGGCTCGATATGGTTGAACCAAACTTAAACAGGAACGCAAAAACTTACAGATATAATCATAAATACGAAGATGCAATAGAAAAACACTTCATTTAATTAATAGAAAAAAACTAAAGTATGCTTACAAACAAAATGGAAATAAGATAGCTTGGGTGATGGTAGCTTATCTCTTAGAAGAGATGTGGTGGCTACATGCCTTTGAAATGTGTTACAATGAGGCCCAAAGGCCTATTTATTATTTGGAAACAATGGAAAACCCTAAACATCCAAAAGCCTAACCCTAGGAGATGAAGCACCAAAACTGTGGGCCCTGTTTGGGTAAATTGGTACATCAAATTCATGGGGTCGTATCTTTGGCATACGATCTCTATTTGGCTATCATAATACGTTGTTTTGAATATCTCAAAGAAGAGGAAGAAAAAAAATGGGCTAGCCAATTTGGGACGTTTCTAGTCTCTCCATTTTCCCTAAAAACATTGTTTATGGCCTCAAAACGGCTCTGGAAGTTCAAGATCTGAAAAACTGGCAAAACTAGCAAACCGTGCTACAATTAAGGAAACAGAAAAACTAAAAGAGACAGTGTTGGGGGTCCAAGTGGAATAGGCAGGTGGCCACCAGTATCCACCTATATCATTCATCCTCCCTTAGGAAGTAATGTTCCCCATTATGTTGAGTACCTCCATGAGTTGGGGAAACTTCTGCTAAACTTGGTCCCCAGTGAGCCACTTGCCTTGGTGAAAGAGTTCGCCAACTTTAACAACCCGATATAGTTGGATCTTTCACTTTTGAGTGTTATTGATATGTTTGTCCACGATCTAATCATTGGTGGCCTATTCCATGCAGTATCAGTTTAGCTCTGTTGGTGTGAGTTTTTATACAACGTCGGATGTGTCCAACAATGGTGGAAAGTATGGCTGAAGGCAGTATACATTGAACATTGGGTGCAAACCAAGGAACAGTGGAATATTAATCTCGAAGGAATTGTCCCCTATTCCCTTGGTGATCATTTATGGCCCATATCTGAGGGGGCAAAGCTTGCGGTGGGGTCCAACAAGGCACTCCTTCTACAAATGTGGCCAAACTTTGTTGCCCACCTAGAATTTGTGTGGCACTCAATGCTGATCATGGCATTGCTTGTAGTTAGCATTGGCTTTATCCAATATATCATGGACCTACTCGAAGATGTATTGAATTCGCTTGATGAAGTTGTTAACCTTGTCGGCTTCAGACTGGACATGAGCCTAATCTATACCTGAGTTGCTGCAAATGGTATGGTCACATCAATGGCACATAATGACTGAAATCCTAGCCCTACCTGAAATGGGCTATGGCCCGTTGAGCTATGGAGAGCTCTATTGTAGTTGTGCTAGACATAGGGGAGGCTTTCATCCCATGTGTGTGGATGCTTCAAATTGTACATGTAGAGAATGTGTACAATCATCTTGTTGACAACGTTTGTTTGGCCATTTGTTTAGGGATGGAAAGCCATGGACTTAGTAAGTTTTGTATCCAGCATCGACCAGAGACTTGACAAAAAGGCACTCAGAAATATGTTGTCTCGTTGTGAGACAATGGACTGTGGGTTCCCAAAGTGTACCCATAATTTCTCAAACAAGAGATTACCAGTGGCCTCTGCTATGATACTCTTCTTGCAGGCTTCCATGATGACCATCTTAGAGAATTTGTCGATAACCTCGAAAATGAAATTGTTGCCATGCTTAGTAGAAGGAAGGCCTGACATGTAATCCATGGAGATATATTCCCAAGGCCGAATAGGAGCAGGTAGAGGAGTATATAGGCCTTTCTTATTAATGGTTGGTTTGGCAATGGTGCAAGCAGTGCAGGATATAATGTACTTCCCGACCTCCTAGCAAAGTTTCGGCCAATAAAAATAATTCTTCAATACCACCATTGTTTTCTCTATTCCAAACTTTCCAATGACCCAACTATAGTGCGCCTCCCAAATCATCTTGGCATGCTCACTTCAAGGAACACAGATGTGTCGCAAGTGGCATAACACTACATCCCAAAGGTGAAAACTTGGAACTTTCTTCCCTTCCAGGAGTGTCTGGTATGTGCTGCCGAATTCTGGATCACTCTTATAAAGATGTGGCCACCCCGATGTCTCGTTCCCACAAGAGTATAGCACAGTGATCAACGCCATGGCTGGTGGTTAGCTGAGGTAATCAACGACATTACTGGTGTTTCCCTTCTTATAATTAATGTTCAAATGGAGTTGTTTCATGTAGCTAGACCATTTCTGATGGTGATCCTTCTGCAACTTCCCTTGTGCCTATATGAACAGTAGAAGTGAGTGGTCTATGTGGACAACCGTTTCCTTCCCTAGAATGTAATGTCTCCATTAACAGTAGGCCTACACAATGGAATACATTTGTTTGTCCTAAGTGGGGTACTTTTGGACTGTGTCTGAAAGCTTCTCAGTGTGATAAGCCATTGGATGCCCATGTTGAGTAAGAACCACACCAATAACATATTCAGAGGCATTTGTCAGGATCTCAAATGGTTGTTGTGAGTCTGGTAATGTGAGCACTGGTGCAGAATAGAGGCAATTCTTCAACTCAAAGGATGCTTCTTTTGGGTTTCAAACAAAAAAAATGTTGCTTTTGCACCGCCCTTGGTGACTTGACTTAAAGGCCAAGTGGCATGCGAGAATCCTAACACGAGCCTACAATAGAAGTTGGCAAGACCCAAAAATCTATGGAGCTCTATTAGAGTGGTTGGGGCTGGCTAATCCAAAATGAATTGTATCTTCGATGGGTCCACATGTACACCCTACTCATCAATTATGTACCCAAGATATTGAACATGGGTCAAGCTAAAGGTGTAGTTCTCCAAGTTAGCACACAACTTGTGTTGTTGTAGGGTTTGAAGAACCTGTCAAATATGGTGGAGTTGCTCGTCCCAACTCTAGTTGAAGATCAAGATGTCATCTAAATACACCACCACGAATACATTGGTGAAGTGTGACAGGATGTGTTCTATCAGTCTCATGAAGGTTGCAGGAGTGTTCATCAGTCTGAATGACATGAGAAACCATTTGAAAAGTCCCTCCTTGGATTTTAAGGCAGTCTTCCAAACATCAAAGTGTTTGATAGGCACCTCATGATAACCTAACTTCAAGTCAATCTTGCTGAAATATTTGGCCTCCTTGAGTTGGTTAAGAAGGTCATAAATCCACAAGATTGTGTAGCTATTTCGAAGAGCAGTCTTGTTGAACACCCGGTAGTCAATGTAGAGCCTCCAAGTCCCATCCTTCTTATGTACCAATACAATTGAGCTCTCACGGTGTGATGAGCTTGGCCTGATGTACCATTTATGCAATAGTTTCTGAATTTTCCTCCAAATCTTGTTGTTCTTTAGAACATAGTGCCGATAGACTGGCCCATCTCGAAGTGGTGCAGCTGTGCTCAAATCAATGGAGCGCTTGACCTGATAGTGCAGAGGTATCCATGTAGGTGAGGCAGAAATATCCCTCTACTCCTCCAAAACCTTGTCCATCTACTAATACTATGTAGAGGAGCCCTGATTGGAAACCATGGCCACAACCTTCTTCTTGTCCTAAGGGTGAGTCATAAGGAAAACAAATTTCCTGGTCTTGGAAATGATCTTACTACATTTCTTCATAGTGATCAAAGAGATGGCAGTAGGTGGGGCTACCTCCAATATCTTGTACAACTTGTTGGCCAAGGTAATAATCACAGAGTGAGGTCTAGACTCATATACAACATGTCACTTCCCAAAGTGTGGTTGTGGTAACAATACATCACAAACTTCCAGAGGAGAAACATCACACAATACCTCATATGTGAAGGGCTTGATGTTGTAGGGAAGACGAAATTAGTGGCTGACGTGATGATCTTGTACTTGGTGAAGCCACCTGATGGTGTATGTCTGTATATGTGCTGTAGTGTTTAGGCCCAACCACTTCATGATTTCTCCTAAAATGAGATTATTTTGGCTCTTGCTGTCAACAATGAACAACAACGGTGAACCCTTTACCCACACATATGAGTGGACGAGGTGTTCCCCCTCCTCTGGATCTTCAAGATCAATCATATGGATGTTGGTGGTGGCCATGGTGGCACTATTCTCTACATAAATGATCTGCTTTCCTTTTTTAGTTCCCTTGTCGGGTTCTGATACAGAGTTAGAACATGTGTCTGATTTAGAAGCCTTCAGCTCGGCCACTAGTTACTGCTTGGTCTAACACACACACTCACTTGTATTGTGAGTGGAGTTGTTATGGAACTCATACTATTTTCCCGAGTCCTTTTTTGTCTTCATTATGTTGTTCTTTTCTTGTGGCTTCGACAGGCTCTCCTGGGTAGCCCCGCCTTGGCTTGGACCTTTGTTTTGTGGTTTGGGGGCACCTTTTCCTTGCTTCGAATTCCTAGATCCAAAGACCTGCTTCTTCTGTTTAAACTTATGTTCAATATTGACAATGTACTGGTGTATGCTGTGTCGAGCGAGGAAATGTCTGGGAACTCCATCTCGTCCTAGATGTACTTGTGTAGACAACCGCGGTACTTGAGCAGCAAATTCCACTCAGTATACTTGATACATAGCTTCGTGCATAGGGTATAGAAAATATTTGTGAACTCTGACACATCTTGGTCCCTTCCTTGCAATAGCGCAGTCCACTTTATGTATTTATCTTCATAGCTCCCGACAGGGTAATATTGTTGCTTAATGGTGTCTCGGAAAGAATCCAAAGTGGTGCAGCTGAAAATAGTGAGGGTTCACTCTCGTCATTTTGTTCACATTATGTTTCCCACTAGCCCTTGATGCATGACGTGGCTTTGAGAAATGCAAACGTAATCTGTCCTAATTGGAAAAGTCATGAAATAAAAAATATCCTTCCAAAATATTTATCCATTTATCTACGGCATCTGCATCTATCAAGTGTTGAAATATGGGAATATTGAAGTTAACTTGTACCTTAAAAGGAGTGGCACCTCTAGAGTGGATGTTGGATGAAGATGCATTTCCTTTCAAAGGATTTGGGAAACATTATCCATCATCACGTCCCTATGTCACTCAATGGATTCCTTGAGCAACATTTTGAAAGGATCTCCTACCCCCTCGTCTTTCTTTTCTTCCGCCATGGGAGGTTGTCGGGTTTTGTGAGGCTAATATTGAAACGGTTCAACTAGATTGTGCACTCACTCTTTATACCCTAACCTTGTTGGGGACACATAAATAAAAACAGAGAAAACTACTCTGATACCACTGATCTGAACTTAAATAGGAACAAAACAAATTATAGATATAATCATAAATACAGAGATGCAATAGAAAAACACTTCATTTCATTAATAGAAAACTACTGAAGTATTATTACAAACAAAATGGAAATAAGATAGCTCGAGTTATGGTAGCTTATCTCTGAGGAGATATGTGGAAGCTACATGCCTCTAAACTGTGTTATAATGAGGCCCAAAGGCCTATTTATTATTAAGAAACAATGGGAAACCCTAAACATCCAAAAGCCTAACCCTAGGAGATGAAGTGCAAAAATTGTGGCCCCGTTTGGATAAACTGCTACATCAACTTCCCGGGGTCCTAACTTTGGCATAAAATCTCTGTTTGGCTATCATAATACCTCATTTGAAGAACTCAAAGAGAAGGCATAAAAAAATGAACATGTTCGTTTGGGATGTTCCATTCTCTTTGCTTTCTCTAAAAACTTCATTTAGGACCTCAAAATGGCTCTGGAAGTTCAGGACCCAAAAAACTGGCAAAAATAGTAAACTGTGCTACAATTAAGGAAAACGAAAAATGAAAGAGACAGTGTTGGAGGTCCAAGTTGAATAGGTGGCTGGCCACCAATATCCACTTAGATCATGCCTCCCTCGTTAGGAAGCAATGGTCTCCAATGTGTTGAGTGCCTCCATGAGATTGGGAAACTTCTATTGAACTTGGGCCTTGGTGAGTCACTTGCCTTGGTGAAAGAGTTGGCTAGCTTTGACAACCCGATATAGTTGGATATTTTGTTGGTGAGTGTTCTTGATCCATCTGTCCATGATCCAATTGGTGGTGGCCTATTCCATGCACTTTGAGTTTATCTTTATTGGAGTGAGTTGTTCTGTGACGTAACATGTGTCTAGCAATGGTGGAAAGTATGGCCGAAGGTGGTCTACATTGAACACTTGGTGTAGACCAAGGAACAATGGAATGTTGAGCTTGAGGGAATTGCCCCCTACAACCTTGGTGATGGTGTATGGCCCATATTGGAACGGGAAAAGCTTGCAGTGGGGTCTAGCGAGGCGCTCCTTGTGCAAATGTAGCCAAACTTTGTTGCCCACCTGGAACTTGTGTGGCACCCGATGCTGATTATGGTGTTGCTTGTACTTAGCATTGCCTCTATCCAATATATCATGGACATGCTAGTCGATGTATTGAATGCACTCAATTAAGTTGTTAGCCTTGTTAGCTTCAGACTGGACATGAGCCGAATCTGCTAAGTAGCTGCAAATGGTATGGCCACATTAATGGAACATAATGGCTGGAACCCTAACCCTATCTAAAAGGGGTTGGGGCCTATTGAGCTATGGAGAGCTATGTTGCAGTTGTGCTGGACATAGGGGAGGCTTTCATCCCATGTGCATGGATGCTTCGAATTGTACATGTGGAGAATGTGTACGATCATCCTATTGACAACCTCTGTTTGTCCATCCATTTGGGGATGGAGAGTCCTGGACTTAGTAAGTTTTGTATCCAGCATCGACCAAAGACTTGACCAAAATCCACTCAGGAATTTGTTGTCCCAATATGAGACAATGGACTGTGGGATCCCAAAGTGTACCCATACTCACTCAAAGAAGATCTTAGCAGTGGCCTCTGCTGTGATATTCTTCCTGTAGGCTGCAATGATGGACATATTCTTCCTGTAGGCTACCATGCTTAGTATAAGGAAGGCCTAACATGTAATCCATGGAGATAGATTCCCAAGGCTGACTAAGAGTAGGTAGAGGAGTATACATGCCTTGCTTCCTGATGGCCGGTTTGGCAATGGCGTAGTCGATGCAAGATCTAATGTACTTCCCAACATCCTGACAAATTTTCAGCCAATAAAAATACTTATGCAATACCACCACTGTTTTCTCTACTCTGAAATGTCCAGTGACTCAACTGTAGTGGACCTCCAAATCATCTTGCCACATGTTAGTGTCAGTGTCTTCACACTTCCATCAGTGATCAAATTGCCCTTTTGCATGCATATTAGGTGTCTCATTCGATCAACTACATTCCATTAGGTCATGGATCAACTGATGGTAGTGGTTTCATGTCAGTTTCCCTCATGGCATCCACCTGTTGACCTATTTACACATTTTTTTAGTCACTCATAGTCATTTTGTTTCATTTCATGTATAAAAATTAGTCCTAGGGTTTAGTCCCATTAGTTCTTAGGGTTTTTCAATCATGCTCAAATAAAGAGGTCAGCAGGCACATGAAGGTTCATAAAGTCATAATTTTACTTCTGGTATGCTCAATAAATATTTTTCACCTCCAAACTCTGTTTTGAGCTAAAAACAAAATATTTTTCTATTTTAATGGTTTTCATGTAAATTCAATTATTTCTATATGTAATAAGCACTCAGGAGCTGTTTCAGGTTTCCTTGCCAACTCGTGCTACTGCAAAAGAAAAAGTTTCAAGACATCAGTTCATTAAGTTGCTCAGAAAAGGTCAAATTTCAAACTGAAAAGAAAAGTATTTATAAAAGTGACTAAGACTTTAGAAAAGTGGGTTGCAAATGAACAAAAACTAAAATGTAGGGTGTATAAAAACAAAATCATGATAGGAAGTCATTCTATTGTGAAAAAGACAAGTGGAGAGCCAAAATCATGTTTTGAGGGTAGAGTGAGCAAAAAAAAAAGCGTAAAATTGCAAATCTGGTGCAAACCTGCCTGGTGCTGTGCATTAGAGGGGCGGTCCACATCAGGTAGATTTTCCCTGTGTAAAAATACATTGGCGCTGCACATCACATAGGCACCGCGTATTGGGCTCAATGCACTCTGCATTGGCCAGTGAGGCTTCAAAACCAAACAAATTCATCTCAAATCCTCCCAAATGCTTCATTTGCCTTCTTAACAAGTAAGTGCACTCACTTTGGAGCCTAGATAGGGTTTTTATGCTTCAATTATATTTTTATCTCCTAAGACTCCAAACCCTAGTGCGTTTTCCTATATTATTTGTCACCACTGAAAGATCTTCTTCCTTGTCTCAATATTCCTATTTTCACTTGCCCTAAACCTACCCTTTAATCCTATCTCACTTCACTCATATTCCCTTTCCCCTTTTCCCTATAATAATTATCCCCTTTATCAAACCCTATCTCCCTCATAAATCAAAATCCTAGCTCCCCAAATCCTTCCCTTCATTCCCTTACCTCATCTCATTACTATTGTTACATTTACAAAATCTCTTCATACTCACCTTTTTGTTCCCACCTATTACCCATTATTCACCATATCATCACCACATTATCTCATAGAGACAAGCATGGAAATGGATAGTGAGTATTTTGATGAAGACACTCCTAGTGATAGCTCTAGAGAGAGAAATGTGCAGTCCAGGAAGCCTCACAAAGGTGGAAAAATCATCAGGGAGGAACCTATCAACATGAGTGAACTCCTTGCTTGCCCACTAGCCGCCACATGTTTCAGATATCAGTCATTTTTTAGTTTTTTCAAATGGTTGAGAGGGTCAAATTTCACTAGGAGTTAGCAAGGCAGTTTGTGATAAACATGGATAACAATATGGTACATCTTGCTGGGGTAAACTTCACTGTTTCACCAACTATGATTGCAGAGACCACAAGAATTCCAGATGTAGGGGAAAATTGGAACAAAAGGCAAAATATTAGTAAGCAACGTTATGAGCCTTATATCAAGGCCAAGTACCATGGCTAACTCATCAAGGTGTTTCCTTTTAAATTTCAAGCACACTGGCTTCAAGAAGATACACGAGGGCCAATCTTGATCCTGATCCTCCTCCCGTGTTTGAAAATCCTAATCTCATTCCAAGAATACTCAGAAAAGAAAGTTCATTGAGTCCTAGACCGATTTTTAGATCTCATTCATGCCCAATCGAGTTTCAATATCTTGAAGATCTCCCTTTTGACGAACATTTTGATCTTTATTTATTTGAAACCAAATCTAAAACTGTGATTGATGGTACCATTTTAAATCTGTAATTTGTTGAAGACCTTGAAAACGAAAGGCCAAATAGATCAATTGATGATTATATCATAAATTCTCTTCAATCATCCATTGTAGCTACCAATATCCCTGAGCTTCTAGAATCAGCATTTGCTACTCTTGGTTCATCTACTTTCTCATCTAGTTCTGAGGTTCATTCTCAACCTTAATTTATCCCTACCCTTCCCATTCAACCTAGCATATCTGATCACAGATCTGTCACCTCTATTCCTCCTTCAACCCCTCAAACACACATCACATTGACTGCCCTTGTTGTTATAAATCCTCTCGTTTCTCGAAGGCCAGTTTCAAATCCATCGTGAGCCATGGCTACCAGATATGCTCATCTCATTTTACCTCATAATTTGGATGCTATGCCTGCTGGTTACCAAATTAAGATACCTTTATTTGATTCCACTCAGGGTATCACAGCACAGTAGCATTCTACCGAATGAATGACTTTTTTGATCTTCATGAGATATATGAAGAGAATGTAACCATGCGATTGTTTGTGCAAAGTTTTGGAGGCGAGGTTTGGAAGTGGTTCAATGCACTACCCACGGGGACTATTAATACATTGCTGGTTCTCCACAGAAAATTCCTAGATCATTGGGAGATAATGAAAAATCCACTCTGAATTCTTTCCAAGTACGAAAATATAAAGAGGAATGTTGGTGAAAGTGTTAAGGGTTATTGTGTGAGATTCAATACTATCTGTTATACGGGAATAGTGTCCACTCGGATGCTACTATTCCCACTAAGATGGGTGGCTATATTAGAAACAAACAATCAAAGTCTACTATTGCTTCCTTTTATGAAAATAGATGAGAGAAGAACCAAGAGGGCCAACCTGAGTCTTGCGCTCGATTTCCTCTCCTTCTTGATAGAGTTTTGCTGCTTCTTCTTTGTCTACCCAGCTTCAAAAGAACCTGTGGAATCACATCAACATACTACTATTCAAGAAACAAGGATCTAAATTCATATATAATGCAGGATCAGATGTGCATTAACCATATACATGCATATATAAACAAGTATCAAGAATATTACAACCATGTGCTCTGACCCAGCATCATCCTCCAGCTAAGAAGCCCTTCTTCACCTCAAGCAAAGCTAGATCACCCAACACAGTGAATGTACACCAGAATACCAACAACACTTCTCTATAAGATACAAAATTCCAGCCTCTAGATCTCTGTGATGAGGGATCCATATATAGATGATTACAAAGAGG